>DWJZ01000954.1:0-26617 GCA_018249125.1 Asbolis capucinus | reverse complement strand
TGAATTGAAATTGACTTTTATAGCGAATAAATGAATTGAAATTGACTTTTATAGCGAATAAATGAATTGAAATTGACTTTTATAGCGAATAAATGAATTGAAATTGACTTTTATAGCGAATAAATGAATTGAAATTGACATTTATACCGAATAAATGAATGAAAATTGACATTTATAGAGATTAAATGAATTGAAATTGAAATCAAAAAATTTGATCTCGCTATGCTAGAACTTGCTAGAATTTTCTTAAAGTACTTTTTGAAACCTTTTTTAACTTTGCCCTGAAATTTGGTCGGATTAATAGTGTTTTTTATGGGGAAAAAGTAATGAGGACAAGCACCCTTTGGCGCGACCGGGGCTATCATAACAACGAAAATAATAAAAAGTTGATTTTGATATGAACATGAAATATGGACGCAACCTTTACTTCAGAATATGACGATAAATTCGAAAATATTTTATTGACGAAATGGGGACACTGCCAACTTAGAAGGCCTTTCTAGAAGGTCGAGGGATTCTGGATTCTTGATTGTGGAAAGATATTACAATATGACGTAAAAACATCCTCTGTAGAGATTTCTTATTATGACCGTCTATGTCGTTGGTAATGTATCCAGATAATTTTTAAATGCAAAAAGTAATAGCCAATAAATGAGGAGCTTTTATTAAACTTCTTTGCAAATTGCTATTAAAAGACTCCACGATGCGATGCCTGGGGGTCACGTAATTAAACTATTCCGACCCAAATGCTTAGGAATTATTTTGAATGGCTTTATAGCATAGTTGGTAGTAGGAGGCAATGGATCCGTTTCGATTTCTGGCTACAGCTGGTATTTACGAGAATTATGTTTTTTTCTTTATTTAAAGAACGAAATATCGACAATGGCACTCTTTAACAGAATTACATATAGATTTTTATTTTCGACATGGTACCGAACAATCTAGCTATTTTATTGAGTGCTTCAGCAGTTTTTAACGGGTCCGCCTACACACTGTCACATGATATGAAACAAAAGATTACATGAAAACACATTTTGATGTTCTTTTCTCCTCTTGTGTGTCATTTCGTGCACATTCCATCAACTCGTGGTGTATCTTCAATGACATTACGCTCCGGGAGTTTTAAGGTTTTAAAATGCAATAAAAATGCATACCTTCCGAGAACCTTTATCGACCCAGGGATACAGAGTGAGTTGGTTCTGAATAGTAACATATACCTCCCTCTCAGGACCGTAGCTGAAGATATTCACATCGTATACTGTAACAGTATCTCCTAATCTCCCCTAACACATATGTCAGTATAGAAAGGTTTTATACTCACTGCAACCCCTATAAACGGTTGCTTGTTAAGCAAGACTCCCCTGTTTCATTTCCACAGATGTTGGAATGGGATGAAATCAACTGGAGCACAACATCTTTCCCCATCCCCTTCAGTTTCATAATGCTCAATATTTTTATTGCATCATAGTGTTACAATTAAGGATATAATTATTATTCTAAGGGGCAAACAGGAATCTTCTGTCAGGGTATACCAATTCAAAGGAAATCCTTCTGTCTTACACTGAGAGAATTTTTAAAAGTATTCGTTTAGTGTATAATAGGACCTGTATATAAGGTATTTATTCTTTCAAACAGACTAAGTCATTATTTTTATTTCATCTGACAGTATTAACTCCATTAATAATTTGGTCGGCTATCGTGATAAGGAGTTAATCCCAGCCTAATGTTAAAGGGCAATCGAGTCTGTTTGATGATTTTTTGTTGAAGATTTCGGATGGTATTGCCAATAGTGGGATGTGTTTTATGCATTGTCAATAGAAAACGATATAGGGAATCCCCTAGGACAAAGACCTTGGTCACAACGACCACATTAAACCGTACTTCTACAAATCAATATAGCACAGCTTTACTTTTAATAATTTCACCCAAATCAGCTTGAGTAATCAAAGATTGTTGACCGTGACTTTATAAATCGTGCAGCTATACTAATGGCAGCATGACGCTTAATAAAATTCATCATTCATTGAATGGCACAATTTTCAAAGGCTAGTCGTCAATGTACGCAATGTGTGACGTAAACATCAGTTGGCCAGGAACTCGGAGCAGGCTCGCGCAGCGGCCATCGATCGGCTGCGCGCGCACCTCCGCCATAGCTCCAGTAGAACGAACACTCCATTCGAAGTCCACAGAAATGAACCAAACTCGCGCTAAGTGACCAGGGATCTAGATCTTAATAGACATAACTCGGGAATCTGTCGTTTCCTTAACTAAAAGGTCAGTGCTGCAAATGGTATACTTGTATTTCGACTGATCCAGTTCCGTCTCTGCTACAGCAGGTATGGCCGAATTCTTTTTCGTTTGATGTTAAGTGTTTCTTTAATTGTGTTTTAGTGTCAAGTGATATCTTAAACTCAAAAGATTCTAGTGCCTTAGAGGTATAATTTTTACACTAAAATAGAACAAGTGTTCTAGCTACGAGGGGGCTTGGTATCGAAGCGTTCTGTGTTGTACGGTTTTCATTTAACTTAACTCAGTGAGGAAATTACGTTACAGAAATCGCTCACTTTTCCCTTAGTTTCCAAATATACTCATAAATAACAGCTTAAGAAAGGTTATTTAATAAGTTGAACAGTATTTTATACACTCCCAAACGAAATATCGATTTTAATGTCTGGAACTGTGATGAGAGCAAGATCAAGGCTTGTAAGCGAATATATTAAATTATAGGATCATTATTTCATTACCAGCTGAGCAGTGGAGGAAACGGTTGCATTATTGAGTCACATTGTATATCGTACAAATAAATATCGTTAGATTTGTACTCATCATTGTTTTATTGTTGCGGGACACACGGACATTATACTGTTACCGATAATTGGTAACTAAAATAAATTATGTTCGTATGTATGTTGCGCAAATAGCCCAAGACCGGACAAGGGGAACTTTTGAAGGAAGCCTTTACCTGAGAGGGTCCCTGTAATGGTGATTATATCTATATAAACATTAATATAAATTAAACAACCGCTTTGATATATATTAAAAACTAAACTTATAGGTAGATTAACAGTTATCTTTTCGTTCTAATTGTAAAAACTGGAAATAAAAGGCTTTTTTATTTCATATAAGTTGCGACATAAAAGCAAGATTAGATTTCAACTCCATTTAAATCTACATTCAGATTTATAGAGCACAGAGCGGATCGCAACTGTATTGATTGATATTATATACCTTGGTATAATATTGTTAGCCCTAACACTGCAGGAAACATATCCTGGTGAACCTAAATAAATGAACAAAAAACTTCTTGAAGACAAGAAATAATCATTGGTATCGTTACGGCCTCTTAATAACTATATAATTGCGGTTTTATATAACTTACTAATTACAAAATGCACATTAATTTCAATCTATTAATAACCTACTTTCGAGCATGAGGCTCTGGAAGCTGGTCTACCAACTGGAAGCCTAAAACGTACTCCGAGCTGCTCCAAGACGTGGAAAAATAGTAAATGTTACAATACAAAATACACATTCAAGATGTTGCCCTCCGTTTCTCGTGTCAGGAAGGTTATTATTATCGATGGAATTCGTGATTAAATTCTATTTTCTCTGTAAGTGTATCGTCCTGTATGTAGGCGGCGACTGCTGTGGGCGTCAACGGATTTAAAATACGCTATCTAAGTTTATCATCCTTCTTTAACATCTTAGCAAAGCTCGAGCAAGAAGAGGTCTTGAAAACTTTAAAGGCACGAAGGTTCAAAATGTCATAACTTCTGACCTCAATCAAAGTTCAGGCTTATCGATGCGTTCCGTACTAATACGTCGGTTTATGTAACAGGATTATAACAATTCATTGTTAATATTTTAACTCAATGCCCTCATAGCAAGCTCTTCAGTATAAAGACTGACACTTGAGACGACTGTCCTTCCCATCAATCTGCATTCGAGTAAGCATAAGAGTATACTCTAGGTTTTCTCAGGTTTAAAGAAAGGTTTGTTCAACAGTGGGTCATATATAGCATGAACTGAAAAGCATAACAGATTACCGTGGCAGTCTTGTGGCCCTTGTTACGCGAAGGTCAATGTGAGACAATTTTATGTTGAAACTAACGGTTTACGATGAAACTGTAATATAATAAACTGACTAAAAAATAACACTTTCGTTGCATTCTGCTTACCTTTATATTGTATAAATAATTATAATAATGAACATTATTGGTTGAATGATTAATAAATTATATCAATCCAGTAAAATTACTATTGTTGATTTTTTTTTGTATTTTATATTTTTATTTTAAACGATATATGAGGAATTGAAGTCGTAAAACTAGAACCATTTTAATTCATTCCAAAGATCGACTTACCCAATAAGTCTGCTAATGCTATTGACAACAGCAAAAAACTAAGTAAAATAATAAAATAAAAATGACACCTAAATAAACACGGTTTTACTACGTTCCTGGAAACAGGTTTCACAGCGAATATGAGAGTTCATGTTTTTGTTTGATAATTAAAACAATATTGTTACCAGCCATGTCGCCTTTGACCGGGGCACAGCTCCGGTGGCGCCGGGAGGCGGCGAATCCCCCAACTGAAGGCAGCAGCTCCACCAGCACCACTGTAAGCCTTACTAGTGAGTATACCTCAAGTGGGGTTTAATACATAATTATACCACATTCCTACGCTATCTTACACCAGTTATTCTACTTTATCACTGTAATGATCAACGCCAAAAAGTAGTAGTGCTGTATCCCGCAAAATTTTAATTAACCAAAAATGTATCGAGGTTTTTAAAAAAATATCTTGTTTTATAAATTTTACGATGGTTCCCAAAGCTGTAATTTTTTTTCTCTTACCTCTTTGCACTCAAAGAGTCATGGGAACTATTCGATGCAGATTTTTTGTCTGATTCTAAAATTTAAATAAATTATCATGATTGGTGCGGCTTACAGTACTTTTTTACTGTCGATATATAATAAAATATATAACATAAGTTATATTCTTCGGGTGTTGAGTATCGCAAGTTTCGTAGCACAATTCACATAGAGTTCACTATAGCACACACTATTGTACCTCTAACAAATAGAGCAATTGAACTGAAACAAAACAACTTCAGAAACAGAGAGCTACATCAACATTTGGCATGCATGTACAAATTAAAACATAAAATAAAATCATCTAAATTTCATAATGTGAAATGCGGCTCTGAATGCTACAAATAACTTCATAAAAGCTTTCTCTATCTCAGGTCTCTTGTTATAATTGTGGATTCCTAGAGCTTGTCGTACCACTCTGGTCAAGTTGATGGGCTGGATTAGTGGCTATCTCAAGCTTTAAAAATGTTCTTGCTACCAGAAGATTTCCGATGGATTCGACATACTCACGAACCTGATTAGACCCACTATTAGGTGGTTTTTCTAAAAACCCTAATACATTTTAAATGTGAACAGGTAATCAAGATTTTTTCAATTAGGTCGAAATATCGGTATAGTATCGATAATACACAATACACAATTCAATTAACAATTAAAGACATTAAAAATATTTAGTATCCACGACGACGTAAGTTTAAAACATGAATAGACATCACAAACACACGCCCAGATAACATATGTATATCTATCGCATAATTCTGTATTATCTGAGAATCAAACCCGTGAACCGTTGCTAGCAGGATCAGTATTAGACTACAGGGCAGGAATCCTTAGACCGTCGTTATAATAATATGAAGTTAATCAAATTCAGTCTCTAACTTCATAGCTCACTCATAAACTTGTGCCTAACTTCACAGTAAATTAACTCACACATAATTTTCCGTTCTTCTCATAATTCCAACTTTGAAAACGTCGAACATTCATTTAGTATAAACTTCAGAATATTTTTAAGTACGATGAAAAAAATATATAACTGGTGGTACTAGTTCACTTGATGGAATATCACATTTGACTCCAACCCAATAATGACCCACTGCTGAGCATGGTCTGGAAGAGATTTTTTATTTATTTAATATTATAATACAACTCCATCTAACATTACTGGATATCTCAATTCGTTAGAGTAGGTAATAATGACCAAAAAAACAATGAAATGAACATGTCATAAATTAAATTAATTAATATAATATCAAAGTGTTAGACAGTTAATAAAATTATATTTATATAAACTCATACATATGTTTAGTAAATTAGTTATGTAAAACAAAAGAAAAAAAAATAAATAAATTCACAATAACCATAAATTAAATAATTTCTAATACAAATATTTCCAACACTAATACATTAATTTACAAATGTTATTGTGAACTCGTTGAGCTGAACAGGCTTGAAGCATTCTCCACAACGATACTTCAGTACCGATTGATGGTGTATCTGTGTCTATCAAACTACGAGTACAGTGCTAGCTTGGAATGGAGGTTACAAAATAAAACTATACATTAATTATCTTAATTTTGGTAGAATTACATCTCTTCTCAAAATGTGAGAGTTTAAGGCGATAGTCCAGCCCGCCAATTTTGGGTTGGTAAACTTCCAAGTTTTACTTAAAAATTCTTTTCAAGATCTTATTAATATTTATCCACATTATTACAGCGACACAACTATCAAGCACGACGACATCTTCGGAGACAACATTACCAACCATTACGACTACCCAGGAGAGCATCATGGAGAAAACAGAGGAATTGGCCCATAAGATGCACATGGAGACCTGGCAGCTGGTCGCTATCTTAGTGGGTGCGTAAAACTTACCCAAATTTTAGGTCTCAAAGTTTTTCATTTTCTTTGAATAGGCTAGACATGCAGACATGCCCTTTCAGCGATGAAAACTATTACGGCAAGTAAAACTCAAGTACATTTAAAATATGAGCATATCCACAATACACGTACACGCAAGTTTTAAATTGGCTGCTTCATATATTTTCGACATTATTTTTTATATTTGCACTTGTATAAATAAAGATATTATGTTATAATCACCAGGTGTGGGAGTAGTCGTGCTGGGGATCTGCTTCTGCTGCATCCGGCGATGTTTCCGCAAGCGAAGGTCCAAGGATGGCAAGAAGGGTATGAAGGGAGTCGACCTCAAGTCCGTCCAGCTTCTAGGATCAACACACAAAGAAAAGGTAATGCTGTCACCGAAATTCTATTGTGATATTGTCTGCTATCCTGTAATATAAAGCTTCAGTATAAAAAAAATAATTTTGTCTAATTTACAGTTCTAGACATCTTTCCGGTTATTAGTGACATTACATAATATATTGCAGAGGTAAAATGGCGGATGTCGCAATTAAAACATAATTCATACAATTTGGTTCTTAACAGAACTATCATGGCATTCCTTCTGATCTTTCACTCACAAAATACTTTTAAGAAATGTGATATTCATGTGAAATTTGCCGCGGGACGTGCATTTAGGTTCAGCCGGATATGGAAGAGCTCACGGAGAATGCTGAGGAGCCAGACGACGGCGAAGAGAAGAAGGAGGAGCAGAAACTAGGAAAAATTCAATACAAGGTGAGGTTGTACGGACATTGTTCGACGAGGAAGGAAGCAGGGCGGTCTCTTCTAATCGGTTATGTGAATACAATTGCTACGATTAAGGGAAGTGTACTACCATATTGATTGTCTCATTTCAAAACCATTTTCTTTTTCGTTCTTAGCAGTTGTACATATCATAGAACTAAATAACATACTAAACCACCCATTACCTATTACAGAATAACTGTTACATTCAAATCCCAAAACAAATATATAGATAGCAAATCGTTTAGTATGTTACTTGTAGATTAAGGAAACCGTGCCACACTTCTTTCCTTTATATCCATTATTATAAACATTTGCTTCAATAAATCATTGTTTTGGAACTTCATTTTGTAATCCGATATAAAATCCTCATTTTATAATCGTACCTACAGTAGTTATCAAATTTCAAGCACTTGACAATTTGACATTTCAGTATCACTCTGTTTGGTTTGTTGTCGCTTCCAATGTTTAGCACATCCGATACAACTTCATCTATTTTATAATTTTCAGCTGGAATATGACTTTAACAGCAACAGTCTATCAGTAACTGTTATACAAGCGGAAGAACTACCCGCTCTCGACATGGGTGGCACCTCAGACCCCTACGTGAAGGTTTACCTCCTCCCAGACAAGAAGAAGAAATTCGAGACCAAAGTTCATCGAAAGACGCTCAACCCCGTATTCAACGAAACCTTTGTTTTTAAAGTGAGTTTTCTTTCTGTCGTATATTTTTAAATTTTCATTCTTAAAGCTGTTCAACGTACGTATATGATCACTATATCAAATTTGTTTGTGAACAGAGCGTGCCCTATGCGGATGCCATGAACAAGACCTTAGTATTTGCAATCTTCGACTTTGATCGTTTCTCGAAACATGACCAGATCGGAGAGGTGAAAGTACCCTTGTGCCAAGTGGATCTCGCTCAAACTATCGAGGAGTGGCGTGAATTGCAGAGCGTTGAAGGCGAGGGTGGACAGGTGCGGTCAGACGTAAAAAGTATTTTAACTTGGTCAATAAAATATGGTTTAACATATTACTCAACTTTCCTAACTAAATTTGAACTTTACTATAAGAATGTTTCAAGACTTGAAATAATTATTCTAAATATAATTTCGCAAATGATCAGGGAGGAACTGATTTAAAACAAATATCTTTACAAATAATAATTTCAACTCACATGTACGAGTACGATAGCGAGTATTTCTCATGAGTGAGACATGAATATTTTGATAAATTAATATGCTACATTTTATTAATTTTCAGCCCTTTACCTTCTACACCTGTGGTTTCAACAACTTTACTTTCTTAAAGTTCTATTATATGCCTATAATTGATTATTATTCTTATTTGCACTTCCTCGATGAATTTTATTATCAGTTTATCAACCAACGTGCGATCACCAAACTCTTGGATTTTTATATGCGACAAGGTGACATTCCGTTACTTTATGACGCTGTACTATACTATTTAAGTGTGACGTGTTTATCGTTTTTGATATATATAATAGTGAATGTTGCAAAAATCAAGATTGGTAAAGTTAACAACTTCAAAAGAGTATGTTAACAGTTACACCCAGGTCACATCAACAATTTAACTTTATCACACCACACCATCGTATAGGAACAATACATGTATGGTAACTCGACATTACTCATGAATGCACAAATGACGATAAGTATCAAAATGCAATGAAATAAGTACGCATAAGGATTAAGAATTTATCTTTTTACTAGCTTAGGCTCGACTGGAATAACACATCCACATTGTTAATAATTTTAAAGGATTATACTGCCTTATAAGTTATCCCAATTTGCGTAGATTTGTTATTACCAGAAAAGCATTGATACACGTCATCCTTACAATAAATAGAATCACTTTTTAGGACACAATCCAGTGATATTGTAAATACAAACTCAGACGCTATTTATTACAAGGATGGCTTACATTTTTACAATCTTACTGCACTTTTTAAGAGGATCCTTGACGGTGATAGTTTTGTTTTGAGCGAAGTGCGCGCCCCCACGCTCCATCGGCGCACTCACAACGTACAGCAGTCAAGGCATCTCGAAATGGATTGAATCGTCATTTATTTTCCGATAAATTTATTTCGACAGCAAAAATGTATTTACTTGGTTTTTTCTCTTTTTCTCCATATTTTCTCTGCTCTGCTTGGCTGTGTTTGATTGTGTCCTGAACAATCTTGCATGCCGCTTCAAACGAAATGATCATTCACGTAAGTATTATTTTGAGACACATCAAGATGTATATTTTAAATTACGAACACATTTCATTGATATACACGGTGGCTTAAATTTATATTTTCAATTTGAATTGAAGAAATAAATTGGGTTGAATTACCTGAAACTAAATAAATTTCGATTAGGCAGGAAACATTATGAAACATATTATTCCATGTCCGAATATAAAAACATCACCTTAAACCTTTTGTCACCTCTCATACCACATATTATTTGGTTATTAAAGTTTCTGTTGATCCATCCAACACTTGAGAGTTAATTTACATTGCGGCTGGGGAATGTTGCATGTCTGTTAATGTACCGAGATTCCTCTTGACCCTGACTTGGCATTTTTCAAATTGACCTATTTTAAATTGATTTATAAATAACATTAACTTATGGATCATGCACAAAATGACAATTCAGGGCTATAGTTGTTGTTTTTATGATATTGGCTACGTGTATGTCTGCACCTAAATTATTATGTCCATCACATTTGGCTATGTCGTGTTATTGTGTTTCATCACCTCAACCCACTTCTGCCTTGACACTATACATTGGAAATAAATTGGAAATCAAACTGGCCAACAAAAAAATAAAAATAAAACGAGTTCCAAATTTGAATCTACACTAAAATTCGATAATTTCATTTGAAATCTATGATTAAAGAAGGGTAAATTTTTAAAAGCATCTACAGGACGTAGAGCTTAAAATATTGTGCCATTTTAATAACTGGATACGCAAATATGTTACAGGTTTCCTTCTGAATAACGAAAGAAGAGCAATCACAGTTTAATGAACTCCAGAACCTACTAATAACCTTGTTATTTCATCAATATGTATAGTGGATCAACTATAAAACACATTAGACAAAAGTGACAGAGGAGTTACTCATACAGACATAGAAGTGCCTTCGTACACATTGTGGCACTTGTTGTATAATTATGTTATTAAATCTGTGGGACAAATTGACTAGTGTGTTTTATGTTACTTATAACTAAAACAAAAAGTTCTTTGCAATAAGTGTTTTACAGGTGGACGCCAACCAGGGATCTAAAAAAATATTATGTACACGTAGATGCACATATCTCTAAATAAATATATTTATTTTTGTAAGACTTTAACGTACAACTTCAATGGTTAATGATATAACCAGAAAATACTTGGAAATAATTAACGACACCGTTAATTACTAAACACGACAAGCTCCTCCTGGTAAATGGTCGGTCTGAAAATCAGTGCCTTACGGCATTTGCTGCTCCCATTCGTTGCCTTTTGGTATAGCACAGAGCTAGCAATAAACAATTTATATGATGTATATTTATTGTTAGTTTAATATTTTATTGTATAATTTATGATTTTATCTGTAATTTACAAGAAAGGCTTAGGAACTGGTTGTAATCGTGTGGCGTAAAATACTACCAATAGTCCCTGTGACGTTGTCTAAGGGTAATTCTCTTTCATTTTTTATTAATACTAATAATGGAATCTGTTAGCTTGTTTTTAATTTATTTAACGAAATGTTGTACAATAATATTTTTTTACATTCTGCCAAACTGTAGGCTAGTTTGTCGGCAGTCTCTATGAATCTGAAATCTGTTACCTGGCTCTCTAGCTAATATGTTCTCTACTAAGTTGCCTTACAACTTCCAGGTCTTCTGTCCTGGCCTACCGCCGTAGCCGCATCGATCTAGAATTTGATGATTCTGATGTGAATCATGCTACTGTGATAATTTAGCATCATGTGACTTCTTTATTCATATCGTAATATGTAACAACTGTAGTTGTTTTCATAAAAAAACTACACTAAATAGAAACGATAAACTCGAATCGATTTAACAATAGATGGAGCTATAATTATAAAAAATTACATTAATTCAAAAGTGAAAATATTGCACAGTGTACTAATGGTTGTGTGTCCGCATGCGACATCACACACATGTTGCGATGTCACACTCATTGAAACATCGTAAACCTATTTATTTTTTCAATGTTCTACATTTTAATCCTAAAGAATGCCTTTCATTTTCCGAGAGAATGTACTTCACAAATAAGAAAAATAAATTTCGTAATAATTATTATCAAAAAGAAAAGAATAAAAGAACTTTTTGTTTCATCTGACCGCTATATATATGGAGCTATTTTTAGCACCTCACCTTAGAATATTACTACTGTGCAATAGTGTGATGTGCGTTAATAATGTAAAAATGTTCACCTCAGTAAATATATGTATATATATTATATTAGAGACAACTTCTAGTAAATCCTCCATAGAACATTTATTCAAAGACTTTTTAATTTTTTTCTAACCTTACCTAATTACAGTTCACTATTTCAATACACAATAAATGTTCTGTCGGGGATCGTGTATTGTGGTACTGTGTGTATATTTATGTACGGGATATATATATTATGTATATCGTGAAGAAATTGCGATCTGTTCCTAAAATGGTTGATCATATGATGTACAGGGAAGTATTAGGTATAACGTAAGACGTGTATATAAATGTGCCATATATAAATGCTACCGAGGAGCAGGTGACACTGTGTAGGGCGTCGAGCTCACCACTTGATGATTTGAGCTGGGTGTTACGAAACTTAGAGATTGGATTCATTTCGGCAACAGATCGTAATGAAGTTATAAACCCCGATATATATGTCAGCAGACATACTGCTTTTTAAAGTAGGTTATGTGATCGTTGTTTTCCCCTTAGAATTGAGTTCTAATGTTTGTACCGTGTTCATTTTATGTGTTAGATAATTGGACGTGTTTGTGCTAAAACGTTATATGTAACGCAATGAAAATTAATATGAACTACATATGCGTGTTCCGACTAGCTGCCAGCTCGGTTTTTTTGAGGCTACGTTTGTCTAACCCTATATGAGCTAGGGCATCCTGCGCACATATCTGCACAGGCTTTCAGTAACAAACTGGCGAGAAAAGCCAGTTGGTTTCATTAACTTATGAACTGAAATTCTGTACAGGTAAACTAATAACCATAATTCGCTTCTAGGTGACCACACGGGGCTAATTTATTATTTTATTTGTATTAATTTAATTTCAAAAGATTTTCTATCCTGTATCGCCCTGAGCCGTGTTAAACCCGTATATTATTTATGTTTTGTATAGTTTTCGGGCCTCTATGCTAGTTCCTAACACGATCTTCCTCTATAACATCCATACTTCTCATTCCAATGAACCCTTTACTGACAATTAAAACACAAAACACAACCAGCGTCTTAAACTACCACAGAAGATAACACATGAATTGGTTTTAAAATGGTTACATACATCAAATATTTATTTAAATGATATTTTCTTCAAAATTTTATCTTTTTTTCATATAATACAATACTTACCCATAAGTATGTATTAAATATTAAAAATTTAACGCGAAATGTGTCACGAGAAGTGTAAATGAAATGAAATATAAACAAATAGTTGGTGTAATAAACTAAATCATTACCCGGTGTTGGCATTGCAGGACAACAAGTTGGGAGATATATGTTTCTCTCTGCGTTATGTACCGACCGCAGGAAAACTCACCGTAGTTATTTTGGAAGCCAAGAACTTGAAGAAAATGGACGTTGGTGGTCTCTCGGGTAAGACGATAAACTTACTGGCTCCTATCATCGGCTGGAAACAAACCAATACTGACTACAATATTCTAATTTCAGGAATTTTAGGGTAATACATGTTAATCTACTTTCTCAGACTATATTTAATCCTTATTCACAACAATACACGTGCATGTCTCTCAATACAAACATTTCAATACGTGACGTCATGTAGTAAACACGCATGAAGCTTTCATCTGATTGGTTCATTTTATTTTTTAATTCAATAAAAATATTTATTAAAATACTGACTATAATCAGCTAGATCTACTCCCCACTTACATATATTTATAATCATAGTTACGGCCTTATATAACTTCATTCTCATGCCAGTTACCACAAAATCAGTTACAAACTTGCATTTTTGTAAATTTATGATGCCTTTCACCATATTTATGATATTCTTCCTCCTATTTAACTATCGTTTTCTACTAATTAAAATATACTATGAGCGCTCTTGTAGAATAGTATATTTGTATAGAAAACATGTAAAAGCCGTCATAAAAATGCAGAGTAACCACATGTACATATGTACGCTTAAGTATCACACATCACAAATATATCACTACACAAATAGATATAACTTGTAAAGTGCGCAGTAGTTAATAGATCGATAGATGCATTTAATTTCCTGAATTAAATTGTGAGGTATATTAACAATAATAACTAATGTATTATTTTCCCTTTTTTCATATCCGGACCCGTCGCTGCGCGGCCACAGATCCGTATGTAAAGATTGCTCTCATGCAAAACGGCAAACGCCTGAAGAAGAAGAAGACAAGCATCAAGAAATGCACATTGAATCCCTATTACAACGAGTCATTTACTTTTGAAGTACCATTCGAACAAATACAGGTGCGAGCCGAGATTCATTCCAAATTTGGTGTTGTAGCACATTGCTTGCAGACGGTCTCCAAGGGCTACTTAAAGGCTTATTGTCGTACTACCGTCCTACTTACAAGAAACCTAACAATGTCAGTCAAGGAACTATGTCAACTATGTATATAATACAGGCCACTTATAAAGATTCATTCCAAAAATCAAGCTTCTAAACTCAAAAATCTAACAATTTAAACTGAATCGAAATTCGAAAGCATCCTGTTGATATCCTATTTATTAAGTTTATTTAAATTTTAAACGACTATCAAATCCTTAGATTTACCACCTTTGGAGACGAGTCTTGGACATTTTCTGGATTGAAGATCCTGTACAAAGAGTACTGGTCTTCTTTCTGAATTGTCCGTGAATGTGCAAATTGATGTTGTGTACCTTCTGTGATATTGATATGAATTTACACCACTTGCATCAAACCTTCCTTTTCCTCCGTGATGTTGGTCAATGTTGAACTTTTGCGTCCGTCCCAATATTATTTTATTACCGCACTCTTCCTTTGCTTGCTCGGTGTATTGATCTGTAACGTATTCAATGTCTATGGTTTATACTAGATTGAATGGGCGTAATTTGAAGTTACTTTTTTCTTTTATGCCTTTTATTTCATTTCTATACACGATTTTGTTTTATTGCTGTTTGTTATGTGTTTGTCGTGGATAATGTAAATTTTTGTTTTTAAATTGATATATTTTTTAAATAAAATGCTACTGTTAATTTAATGATTAATTAAGGTTAATTAAATGACAACTGATGACTTTTCATCCTATCCTCCTAATGTGTCCAAATCCCAAAACTCCTAGATTCCTTTCATATATTTTTTGAAGCCAAGATTTTAGGGTTCTCTTTGAAAATGATAACCTTTAACTGCAATACAATGTTCCAGTTAGAGATTTTATTTTTTCAAGTGTATCCTAAACATTTCGGCTTTGAATGATATAATAACTTTTATTCCGTGCAAAAATGAGTGGTGTCTGGAAATCTCCCCTCGTAACTGCATTACAACTTGGTGACTTCAAACTGTAATTACTTTGTTTTACGGACTCCAGTCCTCTTTCTTCTTCTATCATTTCATATTTTCTTATATTTATTTGTTACTCTACCTTTACGTACCTTGTCCTGTTATGTACATATGTTCCACAGACGTAGGTCGAAGGTAAAGTACGGTCAGAGAACTCATCTTCAACGAACATCATCCCATATTCAACAATTTCATCATTATATTCCATTAGATAAATAAAATTAGATATCTCAGACACCTCATTTAAAACATGAACATTGACTGCCTTTAAACCTTAACATAGATTTACCTCCATTACATACTAATCTGTGGCCTGCACGACAGAAAGTGAATCTAGTAGTGACGGTGGTGGATTACGACCGCATCGGTACGTCGGAGCCCATCGGGAAGGTGGTGCTGGGGTACAACGCGTCTGGCACGGAGCTGCGCCACTGGTCCGACATGCTGGCCAGTCCTCGCCGCCCCATCGCCCAGTGGCACACACTCAAAGACCCCGAGGATGGAGAGAAGAAGGATTAGATGGCGAGTTGATGTAAGCTCTAAACCCTCGTGTATACTCATCTTACAATTATTAAGGAGTTTGTCAGGTTTAAGAACGCTGGAAGTTATTTTTTCATTGCAGTTATTTTTTCTTTTATTTGACTTATTTTATCTTCACCTTCGGATACTGAAATAATTTGAACGTCTACGCCATCTACTCCAAGCATTAGTTCTCCTAAATCGTTACATGTTTTTACAAAATGGTACCGTCAATAATTCTCTGTATATTTTCTACTACTACTTTTTTCACGAATACTTTTGTGTGGTTGTATGTGGTGGTGTTAATTGGGTGTATAGATGCGATGCAGAGACATTTTTATCGTCAAAAAATTTGAACGTATGGTCTTAAATTGAAATATATCAGTTCCAGACCTGCAGGAGCCCGCGGAAGTTCAACAGCCGGTTCGAAGAGAAAACGCCTTAACATTTCATTTCACCATCTTTTAGCTCAAGAGGAAATACTTCGTTATATTTCGACATATTTTAACGAGACCTTCACATATAGTATTAAAAACATTAACATTGTAATCTTTAAATATATATTCTGTTATGTAAACTGTTAATGCTTCGTTGGTGTGAACTTTACTAGGTGTTGTATGGTTACCTTTCGAAATGTTATTCCAAAAATAGTTGTATTTCAAGTTTACGAGTATTAGAGATATTAGCAAACATTCGCTGTGATACATTCTGGATGGAATGTAAATTCAATATTTAAAGTATCAGGACCAATATAAATGGTACGGAGGCTTAACATCTAGAATATCATGGGTACTAACAAATATATCTCTAGTACCTTCCATTAGCATTCAAATTGAAATTAAAATGTATTATTTATTTGCGATTTCATGTCTACATGTAGCGGGATAATACGGTATTTCTTTTTCATTTAATTCATTACCTTGCTAATACTCATAGGAAACATGCGTAAATATATGTCTTGTTCAACTTCGAGCTATATAATTCCGCCAAAAATGTCGATACCCACAGCTACACGAATGTTACAAGGTACATCAATTAAATACAATCATATCTGCTTTCTGTATATTTGTTGTTCCAAAATTACTTCAATAAAAATATAATCAATATTAGATGGTTAAGTAAAATAAAAATATGATGTAACTGGCAAGCCAGCACGTTATTGCTCCAACGATTTCAAATCCTAACCATAGGACAAGTTAGTTCTATGCCTCTAACAGAAAGCTATGTAAATAAGTTGACCTGTTAATTTTAAACATTCTATTTTACTATCGTGTAAGTGTTATATACCTTTTTAATATAAATTATTGTGTTCCTCTTAAGAAGAAACGTGTCTATGTAGTTATGTAGGTACAGCTTACTAACATTATTTACTTAAAAATATTTTCCTCTTAAATATCTTCTTTCGAGGAATAGTAGGCCTACGGAACACCTATTTTATGATATTTAAATACACTAAATATTTTACTACCCACACATTTTCAAATTTTTATTTTGGTTATCATTTTAATTGATTAGTGTTCTTTAATTAAATTTGTAGTAAGTAGGTATGATACAGATAATCAAACCTATTTAGTAAATGAAGATAGGAAGCATCTAAAATATCCCTAGTGACATGAAAACCTCCCTAACCTAACCTAACCTAAAAACATATATCTATTTGTAAATCTTACAATTATATAGTCATACTCAGTAAAATCACTAAATACCATCGAATCATAGGCCAATTTTAATAAGCTAATAGATTATCTCAAATATTTAAAGTACCTTATTGTTGAAGTTAATCCTTTTGGATCTATAAAATATATTATTATTGTACCTATAGACTGTCACTTGTCTCGTCGAAAGCTTTCTTTGTATTTAAAGTTCGATATGTTTAACCTGTTAAATATACTATATAATATAATGTCGTAGTACTTAATGAAAAATCTTATTTTGGTGTGAATTATAGTCTACCTACTTAGTGACGCTTGTTATTGATCTCAGAGTTAAGAGTGTATGTTACTGTATATAACGTAACACATGTTAAAGTTCACGATCACTATAGGAGTAGGATACGACGGGCTTCAGTATATAGAAGTGCACCAACACGAAACATGTAGACTTGCGGTTCATGGTTCTGTATTTAAAAAATATATACTGATAATGTAATTATAAGTAAACCGTTAATATTGCAACAAACTCATGGAAAATTGTCTCTGCGTTATTTATGCATTAATAAATAATCTATGATAGATTCTTCCTACTTCCTACGAGGGTATAGATGTGTTTATAATGTCCTGAGGTAGATATTTTGGTGTTATTCGTGGTTGTCCATGAATCTGTTGTGATAGGAGCGGTCCAGGCGGGGCCAGTCCAGCGGCCGGCCACAGTAGTATGACAATATAGATATCCGATGCTATTTAAGAATGTTCAGATGAGATATGTACTTAATACAAATTACGTATAAGACAAAAGCCACGAAATGTGAATAGTCGCTATTTAAATTATTATATTAAAACTTTGAAACTAGTAACGTACTTGTTTCGTAACTTTATCACCATTTTAAAAAAATATATAAAAAAATGCGCGCTCATTTATCAAATTTATCACACGATATGTTATGAGAACCCTAAATCAAACGATAAATTACAAAAAAGAGTATGGAAATAAATAATTTTATTACTTTAAGTACTTTTGAAAAATCTGTGTAACTAAAAATCATCGTTACTTATTTGAAAAAAAAAAAATTCATTCTGCAAATAACAACGAAGGTAGAGGCCGTAGACCGTGTTAGAGCTGACAATCGGTAATAATAGAGATTGTTCATTAATTTTAAATACAATTAGTCAACGCAAAACTTTACAAGGTGTAAAACAGTTTATGTGCGTACTAGTTACACAAAGGATATTTCCACAGATTAAATATCGTTTGCACTCAGGATTATAAATAAATTGAAGGTAGGGCACCGTTATTAGTATTTGTTTGGAGCTGGATCGAACTGACGCTTTGTGGATTGAACTCATTGCCTTGGTTTGAACAGTCCCTTCAATTTCTAAGTAATTCAGAACATTTTTGTTTTAAGTTTTTCTAACCTATCTTTTATCTACTGCTGTTTACAACAAACTACTTTAGCTAGTAGATTTTACTACATTTTCGACTACAAGATAACTGTTACTCAAAAAACAAATCTGTACCGTAACCACAGATTCAAATTGATGACTTAATTTTAAATTTAGAATAACCTGACAGTTTACCAGCTATAAGGATAGGTAACAGATCATAAATTGATCATAATTTAGATCAACAGATAGAAAAGTTAGAAACAATTACAGATAGATATGTTTTTTATAAAAGTAGATACAATTTGTAAACAATCTAGAAACGTTTCATTTAGCTTTTGTTACATAAGTTAAAATATTTACATCGCTATACTTATATGAGGATAAAGAAACATGTTTTATAACTTGCTTCATTGGTGGAGTTTGTGTATGAAAATTATGTGTAGGAATTTATATGCTTAGGAATTTCATTATCGCTGCAAAATTCAATATACACCTCTGGGACGTTCTTCTTAAGCTTATGTTATGTCGTAACACGCAAATTAAATCCTTTCCAGCTTTAAATAAAACGGCAATAGGTAACTTTAGGTATAGCAAATATTATCAGTAGTGAAATCTCCTGTAAATTACAATTATCAAAATCTCAGAGGTTTATTTATTGATATTGCTATGAAAATAAAAAAACTTAGATTTTTTAAATACTTATCTCTAAAAGATGCAGGGTTTACCATGTCTCATCGCCTGTTTCATACATTTTGTTTTAACGCGTAAACATTTTTTGTAGGTGACCTATCTACATATATATCCATGTATACATTTAACTATATTCCTTCCTACCTATAAAGGCGAAATTAGTTCTTTAATTTAGACCAAACGGCTAGTCTCCCTCGCCAAAAGGACTCGAACATATACAAACATACTATCAGTGGTAACTGGTAGCTTTTGAACTAGAAATTTCAAGTACCGATCCACTTTCATTTCCTGAAGGCACTCTTTATCGCTATCTATACACCTAGGATAAACAAAACAACGCGCCCTCCGAAGCACAGCTGTGTTATCAACGGAGCAGTCTAAAAACATGTTTATTTCATCTTGTAACATCATACAAATGTATATAAGTATATAACTCATTGATAAATTATCATATCACTTGCCACATAAAGGAAATTCAATTTCTGAACAGTGTTATGTTATTATTTGTTTAGAATTTAATGTTTATTTAGTAAAGGATTGTTTAAGTACGTAGTGTAACAGTAATGTATTATGTAAACTATAAAGAATGTCTATAATACATAATTACATAGAACTGAGTGAGTTTTATTTGTAAGTAGTCTAAGCATGTTACTTCGTTCGTGAAAATTATAAACTTTATCCCTAACTCTTTTGTCATTTTGTTCTGCACACTCTTAGGTACTGTAATTAAAATGCTATCAATAAAGAACTTTTGATAGAGTAGATGAGGGATTTCATGCGGTCCATATCAGTCATAGTAACTAAAATCCATGTTATTACAGTGCGGCCCGCATAGACCTAGAAACACCTTTGAATGCATCTTACAAATTAATTAATATCTTTGCCTTAAACTTTTCAATATCATAGTAAAAGATATTCTTAAAAAAAGCTTGTAAAAAAGAAATTAATCAACATTTAAGGTATTCTTATCCAGACTACTTATTTTCAAGATAAGTCAAAATGAGTCAAATGAATAATAGGTATACAACAATATTGGTTCATGACTTATACCTCTCATAAAGAAAAGATCCAGTGTAATAAAAATAATTTTATTTACATTATAATCACAATCATTTTATCCTACAATCTATTATACACAACAACGGCTGAAAGACAAAACTGACTAAGCGACAATTTACAAATTTTAAAGTTGAGTCATTGAAAGTTCAAATATTCAAAAAGAACAGATAAATTTTCCCGTTCACCAAAGAAACATGTCAATATATAACTAAAATATAAATTTATGTATCAAATAGATTTTTTTTTAATTTTTTTTTAATAATTAGAACTTTAGATGACCCAACCTATAAATTGGTAGTGCCACTCAGTTTTACCTTTTTACAGTCAACATGTAAGATTTTACAACATTATAATATAACAACAAATTGTTCATCATTTAAATTTGAATTCCAAAAATATAGTCTTATAAAAATATTAACTTCTCTTAATAAGTAAAGGTAAGGCACTTAATAAATCTAATAAATCCTATATAATAAGTGAATATTGGCTGCACTCCACTGCAATTTGGAATTTACTGAAAAATCTTAATAATGACAAATGAATTCACTAAATTAGAGTTAGATCCATCACTGGTCTTTCAAATTAATCTCAAAGAAAACTAAACACATATGTAGTCAGTCACAAAAGCTAAAATGATTCTATTTTATATACAAGTAAGGTATATTTTTGCATCCAACAAATTGATCCTTAGTTTATCATTAAACTTAAGGACAGAGTTTATAGCCACTAGCCAAATTTTTTATTTTCATTCCACACAAAACCAACATGACTATATAAAATAGAAGACAACATAACGTTAACAGCCGGAACAACAGTTGACAATAGTTATAGTTGTTCTTAATAACTATGTTACTCTCTTATAAATTTCTCTGAAATATATTATTACATTACATTTTTCAACAAGAGTATTATTAATAAAGGATAAAACAATAATTAACCATACAAATATCTCAATAATGACACAGATATCAGCTAGATACAGTTATTATACATATATTATATTGATAAGTATTTAAAAGAGAATGAAAAGGTTCCCTGAAGCCCTCCCATTCAAAACACCTTACTCATTATTCTGTTGTAAATTTTATAGGAAAGAGCCAAAAACTCATTCAAACATTACAAAGCTTGTTTTCTTTCTCTTATGGTCAGTTATCATCGTAATACCTACGCTTCATTGTACGATATTTTTTTAACATATACAAAGCTTCAATCTCCTTCACGACATACTGGCCATGTTTTATCATAGTGTCAATTTTGGCGGGGTCTGTTTCATTGCTGTTTTTGGAGAAAACTTTATACAATCTTTTACGAAATAAATCGTAACCTTGAGGCCATTCTCTGCCCAAATACAACAGCTGAAAATTATGATAAGAACCATGTTAATAACAAAATAAACACTTCATTTAGTATTGACACACCAAGATAAGAATCTATACCGTTTTGTAAAGATTTAACACAGCATGCCTTTGCGACTGAGCCATAATATTTATTATATCCTAAGAAAGGATAATTGAATAAAGTCTAAAGTTCAAACTGAAACTAGTGAATGAGTTGGATTTGAAAACAAATATCAAATATGACGTATTGCCATGACGTATTGTTTGACAGTAAGTAATGATTTTGACAAATCGTGATTACAGATTATGCCCAAGTATAATTTTTGTACACAGACAAAAGTAGCATTATTACTTTGTATAACTTTATTAATAAGGAACTCGCGAAGTAGGAAATACTAAATTATACTTGTGAACACAATTTAAGTATGAAAGTAGAATCTTTCTAATAAAATAAAAATGATTGGTTGTTCCTAACACTTTGTTTTATTAAGCCATGTTAAGATCAATTAGGTAGAGCCACCCATGCATAGTATTATAATTTTATTGCTTTCTTAATGATCTCTGATTTTTTGTGACATTGAATTTACCGAATCATTTTCTTGATTCGAAAAAGATTTAAAGCAAATTATTTTCATTTGTTTCAATGAAATTTCTAGGTCATAAGCTATGCGAACCATTGTAGTTATAATTTTTAATTAATGGTAATTTCGTGGTAGAAAGTGGTTTTCCTATTCCATTTTCTATAATTTTCATCATTAAAGGTTAGAAGGTAAAAAAATTAACTCCGATTTTATACTGATGGTATATTTTAGTTTTCTCTTGTCTAATTCTAAACATTTCATACCTTACAACAATTTAGGGTAAAACTAAGTGCATTGGCAACACTGAACTATCTACATGCATAATTGCTATATGCAATATCGCTATCTCAATCTGGCCATGCTCACCAGAGGTCTATTCTCTTCTCTGTCTATGGTCTTGGTCGTACTTAATAGACGTCTACAGAATAGACTGTAGTGATTTTACCCGCGGAAATTTAAAAATGGACATCGATTGTGCCAAATTCTTTGAAACGGCAACAGTAACTAAGCAACAATTTACATGAGCAACGCAACAACGACATAATTATTTTATCGCGTGGTTACATTATCAAAGAAAGAGTTGGTGGTTGTTTTCTCAAATTGTTTAGATTTTAAGGAATACTTTGTGGAAAAATGGCCGACAACGAGCCTGAACAGAAAGGTAAAATATAGTACACTAATAACTGAAATGAAATTGTTTATATTTTCGTAGGAACCAAAAGCTCACTTAACGACAGTCAAGATTTTACAATACGAAGTTCCTAAGTTATAAATTTATTAACAAAATAAGTCAAACAATATTTAAAGGAATTCTTTGATAAAGCCTAACTCATTAAATTGTCGACATAATTACTGGTTTTATTACCACTTCATGATTCTGTCAACTACCCTCATATTGGAGTAGCCGCCGAAGAGCTTCAGATCTTCAGAACCAGTTAATTTAACACTGATCCATAACGCATCATTCATGTCTGTGATGTTCCTAATTGTCATGAACCAAGCTGCGTACCACCAGGTGGCTGCTGCTTAATCGGCTAATTCCAAGTAAAAACTAGTATTTTTTCATATAAATTGAATGCCAAAAATAAAAATACAGCTTTACAAGTACTAAGGGCTTCTGCACTAGAATTAGATATTTGTTGTTTCTAATCCTAAACCTTCACTTGACAATTAAGGCTTCTTCAATTTTAAGGCCACTACCAACTGCTGTATAAGCTCATTAGGAACTTCATAAATAAATTCGTTAATAATGTCATAAATCTAGGTGAAGGAGAAGAAGAAGAAGAAGTAGTAGAGGAAGCAGCTCCCGAAGAGATAGAAGAGGAGCAGGTTGAAGAAGAATCCATCCTCACTGAATACGACCCTGATGACTTCATTTCTGGTGCTGTCAATACATTAGATTCGAGCCTACCTCTAGACTTATTCGAGTTCGAGTATCCTTTGCCCTTCACATTCGGGATTTTTATATTTAACTAGCCCTTCACCTCGACCGTGTCCACTTGGTCGTTCTCATCCCCATACTGGTCCAAATTTCAGAAGCTTCTAGAGCTTATAGAGAATTTTTTATTTATTAGTTTTAAATGCACAAATACATTTTTTATGGTTATATCTTTGATAATAGTGCTTCATACAAACTTTCATCCCTTATTTCAACCCCTTCGAACCTTTTATGGCGATAAGAAATAAATCTCAAGGTCTATTCTAAATCTGTACCTGAATTTTTTCAGCAAAATTTGTTCGGGCGTGAAAGGGTAACAGACAGATAGACAGATTTTCTTTTGCATTTAGATATAATATTAGTAAGGATGGTAGAATTTATTGAAATATATAAAGTATAGGTGGTGGTAGATTAACACAGTAGAGTATTGGGTGTCGCACACAAGGCAAGTTTATCGAGCATGTTGTTCGGCATCATCATCCACACACCCATCCATCCATTCTCACAAACTTTCACATTTACAATATTAATAGAAGTTTCTCCGTCCCAGTCTCGATCAATAGTTTCCTATAACATTCTAAAGACATTCGTACGGATACAACTGCCACAAATACTTCAACCTGTGCGCGTGTGATGACGCCGTGGTGTGCTGGGCGGCCGGCAGCATCATCACGTTCATGGATGTCAACACTAAACAGATGTGGTTCCGCAGGAGTACGACGGGTGGCTCTGTTGGGAATATTACTGTAAATATAATTTTATATTCATGTAGTACTAATAACACATAATACCTACATCTGTACCAATATTTTAAAGAAGAAAGACTTGATTGTCTGTGTTTGCTTGCAGAGAATAGGCTCCGAAACTACTGGGCCGATTTGAAAATTTTGTTTAACCATTCGAATTCTCCATTATCATTAAAGAACATAGGATATAAAAACGTTAGGAGTCCGTATGAAAACTTGGATAATGTAACTCATGTGAAAAAAATACCAAAAAATATCCTTACATCGCGTACGGTGTGGAAATTATTTACAATAGAGCAAAGTTATGTACTACAGTTTTTTATAGAGGATATAATAATAAGTTATTTTTCTGGTATGTGGTTCTTCTAAGGCGAAACGAGGGCAGTATAGTATAGTTTATATATGTTCATTGCGTTCTAGCCGATATAGCGGTTCGAAGAACACATGTACAAGCATAACTTGAGAAATGGTTGAGTGGTGAGAGTTGGTACAGTGATGAAATGGTCGAGCCGTTTACTGTTGGGATAGTGAAGTTTGTAAAATGGTTAATGATTGTGAAGTGTTGGAATCATGGAGCTGATATAGTAGTCATTGCTGAGGAGAGTTTTAAAGTGGACGCTAATGAGACACAGAGTAATAAAAAAAAACTTTTTTTATATCAACAGATTGTGATATTATAACTTCCCCTATACTTTCAGCTTAATTGAATCATCTTAGATAATGGTCAATAAAAATTCTGCAAAATCTAAAAAAAAGGCTTTAAAAATTTACGTTTTTGTGTTTCATCATCTATTTAGTTCACAACTTATCTAAATTGACCTGCAAATATTTAATTAGTCTTACAGAAAAGATCCAAACTACAGAATAGCCATCGCGGAAGGCAAGGAGGGATGGCGTGAACCTGTTATAATGATGTATACCTGGCCACAGATGGAAATCGATGCAGTCCTTCGCGACGGAACGTCGAATGCATATTCTATACTGGATTTTAGGTACGGATTTAATTACATCTTAATTTTCAAGATCTAAACGAAACAGATTGAAAGAAATATAAAGCGCCACACAGTGTGGATTTTTTGTAAAATGAATTATTAGTTTTTTAATAATAAAAAAAATCCGTAATTGCCGTTAAGAATTCTTTTATAGACACGATGGTGTAGACGGGAAAATAAAGAAATCCAATATTACTAGTAGGGGAATTGCCCCTAAATATTATCACTTATCAATGCCAAATCACGTTTTCTTTAATACATATGAGTGTCTCGCAATACTGCGTACGTACAGACAAACATAACGAAACTTTATGGTTTCCAAATGTACTACGGACCTAAAAAATCAACGTGTTTTATTTCTTTTAATTTCTAGCCCGGACGGAGAACTTCTAGCTTCAGTGGGAAAGGAGCCCGATTACAATATTACTATATGGAATTGGAAGAAGCATCGCATTCTGCTGCGGACCAGTGCGTTTACATTTGATGTGAACACTGTCATGTTCTCGCCTTACTGCCCAGGACAACTGACCACTGCAGGTAACACCTACACAGTTGGTTTTGGCCTCACAATCCACTCTACTGGGTTGGGGTCTCTCCTCATAACTGAGAAAATGTTTAAACTGACCATTTTTATTGTTTACTGAAAACGGACACCCAAATTGACATGTATGAGGGAGAGAAGTATTTCTCTCTGTATTCAGTGTATATTTCTATGCCATACAAGCTTTATAACTTCAAAAGTATGACCGCCTGCCTGTGCCGTCCTTACATTAATAATAATGATGCGCTAAAAATACAAGATAAGGCACGACCGGAAAATTGAACAAATTTGTGTACCGGGTCTTTGTATCAGGACGACGGGACAGGATTTATTTATTTATTTATTTAAGGCACACCAACTAGGTACATAAAGCGAATACAATTTTATGG
>DWJZ01000953.1:0-26620 GCA_018249125.1 Asbolis capucinus | reverse complement strand
TTGTCGTTCCGCTTCAGAATATAATGTGCTTAACCATGTTTATTTACAACTAGCTATACCCGCAGCGTCGCTTATGTTTTTATTACCATTGGACCAAAACTTTCATCCCGTATCCTAAGGGAACTTTGGTATAATTAGGGATGAAAAGTTTTCTACATGATAAGAATTTTTGAGATTTAAATTCATTCCAAAAATATAAACTGAGAAACATTTTAGTACAAAATTTACCCCTTATTCTATCCTTTATAGGATGAAATTAAAGAAAAGCTGAATTTATATTGAATTATTATTATTAAGAATATGTAAATTTCAAATTCAAGGTAAACACATACAAGTATCACCCAGGAGCGTGTATTGAAAATTTCAAAATATTCACATTATTTTGCCATTTTTTTATTTTCATAACAAAATCTCAAAAAACTGAGTAATACATATTCCATGAATTTAATTAAGGCATGTTTGTTGCTAATTTCACGCAAATTGGTTGACATATAAAAATTCCCTTACAAACTTTCTTCTCCTATTCCAGGCAAACCCGGGAATTATTCGGAACAAAAAGTATCCTAAATGTTAATTGGGGATATAAGTAATAATTTTACAAAGTTTCATAGAAATCTTTGCGGGTTTTCATGTGATGCGCATTCAGACAGACAATAATTCCAAAAAATATATTTTCGTGCTTTATCTCGGTATCAGAGTCGCGCCTCTTTAAAAATTTGAAAAAATATTCAATGTACAGAAAAAATGTACTCTGATTTTTATAGTATAGAAGATATCCACCTCCTTACCTATCAGCTTTGGACTAGATGAAGAGGAGTGAAATGACTTACATATGTATCGTCTCAATGCTGACTATGCTGCAACCAGCCTGTCGACATCGGCAGTTCACAGTTCTAATGTGCCAACAGTTTCTGGTACTAGCGGTGCACAATGTGCAATAGTTATAAATAGTGAAAGTGTTTATAACTGTTGTATTTTATTATTTTTATTTTATTTCAAACATACTCCACGTCCAAATACTTTACCATTAATAATGGCCATTAAATCTACCAATAATAATACTTTTGATAAAGATCTTTGTCAATAGGCCCCTTTAATTATCACCTACAGATTTAAATTCCCTTTAACAGTCCGCAGTAAAAGTGAATATTATTAAATATATACATATGTATAATGTCGCTGACTATTACGACATTTTTAGATCTGTAACGTTTCTTTAGAAATAATATATATTTCTCACAAACAAACAAATGGTTCTTCTTCATAATTTTACCTCCAAAAAATTGTTCTTAAAACAACAATTATTAATCGATTTGTGTTTGTTCTACTGTCAACTTTATCGTCATATTGCTTATACGTGTCGTAAGGTTGTTGGCTTTGTAAAGGCGTAGACAACTCACGCGAAATATCGAGGGATCACCCTAACTAAAAAAGGTGTATAAAATCTCCATTGGAGGTCCACCTTAAAGACGCTGACGGGTTCTGAGGTGTCCAGTATACCAGTCAACACTACCGCGCTGGTACCAGTAACGCAATAATATCATCAATGAAATATTTAATTTTAATGTGTTATTACTAATTATAAACATTAATTATTCCATAATAGGTCTCTTCGATATTTCCAGTGTTAAAATGCTCTGTAATTGTTAATTGTGACACTCTCGTCTCACACCAGAGCAATCGTGGTCAAGTGGACTCAAATGGAATTAATAAATATTAATTTACTGAGCTCCATTGCGGTTCATTTCAAAAATTGTGTGGCTTGAAAAATAAAAATAGATAATTGCACGTAACATTTATTTACGAATTTGCTATTACGAGTACAATGATACTACCACCGTAGGACAACTTATGATAGTACTAATTTGTGCCTCGGTAATAATGTACATTCAAATATTTCATTTGTAACAATATAAAGTAGGTACACGTACACTATAATGTAATATTAATTTAGACAAAAAGAATTCTCCAACGTGAAGTCAACCAAACCGTATTCAACAACGACACACTTATTATTCGTACCGAATACAATCAGAAAAACGAAGTAACACCGATAGTCCGTATGTTATGATATAGCAATACAATACAAGCAAATACAAGCATTAATTAAACAGGTATGTCGTAACCAAAAATGAAGTATTAAATTGTACTGAATTTAAGGACTATGGCACCTCATCCAAGGCTCCCCGGGCAGACACGAGGCTACAACTTATTGCCATACGAGAACAAAGTTGTTTTACCAGATTTGTATAACGGTATGTTTACACTAATAATCCAACTAAATGAGGAATTCTATTATAAATTTTAACAATAGGTTTAAGCGTAAAAATCTTATATCTTTCATTATATCTGTTGCACAAACTAGTAGATTAAAATTAATTAAATTACAGAAAGTATTGCAAATACATCGTTCATTTCTCAAATATCTCGAAAAAATATTTTAGTACATTTGAAAAATCTTTTTGTCAAAATTACTTATTCTAGTTTACACTTATTTCACTACTGAGAAACATTAATTTATAAAAATAGAACAAGTCGTTTATCAGCCATATAAATATTACTTACAGTGACTACTGCATGCAACATTTCTCTCAAAAATACCTTACATTTTAAAAGTATTCAAAACACCACTCATCTTTTACCATCGTCATTAGATGGGTCACATTCATGAGGACAAAAAAAGAAGCCAATTTATAATAAATAAATAACATAACTAAGAATAAATGGATGTTATGGTTGTAACAACATACTGAAATTTTATCACTATAAGTTTATAGCCTCTTTCTCCGGATTGACCTAATATTTTCGAAAAAAGGTCTTAAAATAAATGTTTTTATAATTTTTAAAAATCATTATTGTTTTATTATTGGTACAATTCTTTAAACCACAAAACTAAACTTTTATCGCGAGCAATCCGACATACTATATATTATATTATCGGTACAGATTAACTACACGCTAGACAGTTCTATAATATAAGGGTTAGTGGTCAACCAGTGTTGGAAATTTTAATGTCGTTTGAACGCCTCCGTTAAAAAAACATCATAAAAATCGGTACACCCAATCAAAAGTAAATAACAAATATTAAGAAAACCAAGAAAAATACTAATAACTCAAAAACCACTCGACAGATGTCGTGAACCTATATGAACCTCGGTGCAAGTACTAATTCTATAATAAAAGAGAATCATCAAAATCGGTACACCCAATAAAAAGTTATGAGGTAAAGAACAAAAAGAAAAATATTAAAAGTAAGAATAACTCCCAAAACTGCTCGTCAGATGTCGTAAATAAAAAAATTGTCCCAGGCCAAAATAAAATGGAACCAAATCGTAAGCAGCAGCTTTCGATCAAAAAACGATCAAAATTGATCCGCTCAGTAAAAACTCAGTTTGAGGCAACATGTACAAAAAAATCACACGAATTGAGTGCCTCTACCTTTTTTGAAAAAGTTTGTTACGAGTCATATTCTGCAAGCTTAATTAGACCCACTTCCTCTTACACTACGGAGCTGAAATTTTGCATAAAGTTTCCATCCTGATGATAATGCATTTTTATGACAAGCGTAATATGATACTACGTTCGGATTGGCTTCAGACTAGGGAGCTCAACGGTTGACAATATGAAATAATATGAATATAGTTATGAAATTTTGTGATTCTTTGTTTTATGAATAATATAATTAAAGCTTATGTTTTTAAATATTTTTAATAAACCTTGTTATGAATAATGTCTGAATTGATGCCTAATCCGGAGCTGACACTGTGTCAGTTATATTTCGTCAATTTATAACAGCATCACATAACAATAGCTATCGAATCAAAATTATAAATAAATAAAAAATGCCATTTGACTTACTCCAAACTACTACTCAATTACATTTTTGTTTTCGAGTTTCTAATTGAACTGTGTTAATATACATATAAAGTTAGCTCATATACATATAAAGTTAGCTTATAATATTTTAAAGTCACAACCTACCCTGCGATATAAAGCTCCGACATTTCCATTACATTTCTCTAAAAACATTTACTGGAGAATAAAATAAGCTTCTTTGTGCAATATATTTTTTATTTTCACAAAAAATATTGCTGCTTTATTATACATAACTTTCACATCCATTTTGAAATACAATCTATATACAATCATATATATAGAGGGAAGTGAGAAGTTTCGTTCAGCTATTCAACAAACAATGATCACATACATTTTAAAACCGGTTGTCCAACGTATCCGTCTCGGGCACGTCAACGGATAATTTCCGAGATTTCTAAAATCAACCATTTCCTTATTTCCTTAGCACATGGTACACTATATATATGTAGAAGTATACAAGTTGTTTCTGCAATTTTACTGTAGCATTAATAATAAAAATATTAAATTATTTTTCATCTTTTTAACTGACGAAAAAAGTTGCTGTTTCGCTTTGAATTTACAAAAAAATCTATTATAATCGTATTAGAAATAATGATATTGTTAAAGATGACGACATCAAGGAATCAAAGACTAAACAATTTATATATGAAGCTATCATATCTATATATATGTAGTATAAAACAAACGAAACATTGGTTAAACATTGTTTAAAACAAACGAAAGCATGTTTCTCAGAGACGGTGCAGTAGACAAGCGATCGCCGTCCCGTCACCGAGAACGTTTGACACTCTCATCTCCAATCTGTTGACGTCCCGGAGAGGGGGCGGTGGACAAACAGCCTAAAATCTCCATAATAATATTAGTTTTGGCCAAATCGTCTAAAGCCGGATTCACATGTGACGTTCGTGACTGGTCCGATCGGAGGAATGGGGAACGGTGACCAATGGGGTGTGGGACCAAGTGTTGAGATGTTGACTGCGGCAGTACTAATTAAATATAGCGTCATAATGTTGACAGCAACACACAATATGAATCCGGCTTAACACTGATGCGACACGACGGTTTTTTTCCAACGAGCGGTTAAATCGCTTCAAGCCAAAACCGATCGAGATGCCTATAATATGAACGGTTTTAAAAATCAATACAGGATAATTAGGTATATTCGTTTCCTTGAGTTCAAACGTAGTATTGCCTCTTATTTGCCTCTCTAGCTCTCATTACCTCACTAGCGTAATCAAAAAGTTTACACAAAGTCATCTAACAAGCAGTAATACAGTCAGTAATAATTATGTATTGACCATTGAGATATTATGTACTAAAGTCTTGTCGATGAAAACTCTGAAATTGGACATGTTGTGTGGCTAAGATTTAATTTGGTCAAAGTTGTCGGAAATTTTACGCGTCCAAAACCTAATAGGTTACCCGATGACATTCGTGTGCGGTACAGTGATAAGACATCAACACATATGGAGTGTCTTCTCTAGTTAGTTACTATATACTATCGGAATGGTCCTCGTTTGTGTTAAGTAACCCTTAAACGATTCAGAGAGGCAACTGAATTTAAATTTTATTGGTTGCAGAAAATAATACTGCACTCTTCTTGCATCATTGTAACCTTGTATGTATCATTTGACTAGAGGGAGTGAAAGAGCCCCACTGCCATCCTTAGACTACACCTACAATACAATCGACTTAAAGCCATTATACAAAATAAATAGATTAGGTATGCTAATTGGATTGATTCGTGTAACAGCTAATGTTAAATAAACAGTGTTTATGTGGAGGCTTGGGATGTGGACAGTAATTGTTCTGTGTATACATACGCTCATACAATTGACATGAGCTGTATAAGACATGAGCTGTATATGACATGAGCAGTATATGACATGAGCTGTATATGACAAAAGTTGTATATGACAAGAGCTGTATATGACACGAGCTGTATATGACATTACCATTTGGCTTCCAATTTTGGCATTTAATGAAAGCTCGAAAAACGCGAAAACTGGAAATTTATATATTTTTTTTCTCCACTATATTTAACTACCCAGAGGCATCTTACTTAAAAAACATATAATTATTGAAAACAACACACTACTCGTGGTTGAAGAACCCACACGAATCAACTAACAGGTCAAACATTGATTCATATGGTCAACACATGTCGGTGCTTCTAATGAGATTAACCCAGTCAGAGTTGAGAAGCAGACGACTGTGACGGTTTTCTCTGGATTCATTAAGACATATTACTTATTTGTATTCTTCTAGTGCTTCAGAGATCGCGTGATAGGGTCACTTGCCGAAGCGTTGGTACCAGCCAGTGTACCAATGAAGCCGTGCGGATGCCAGGATCCAACGGGCCTCCTACTCGTCTGTCGACACACTGCTCCCTAATACAAAACGTCGGATTGAGTAAACGGAGCTGTAAAAGAAATATTCTACCTAATTAGATCGAAGTCTATAAAGCGCTCGCAGCCCTGCGGCTTGCGTCGGTTCCGTGAGGTGAACCGAGGTTTACCCCGACACAACGCCGAGGACGTCCTGCAGGAAAGGTCCCGGCTAGTGGTAACATTTCTTGAGCGCTTCCTTGCTTCAGATAGATCGTTGGAAAGCAGGTTATTTCGGCATAAGAGGACTTCGTGATCACCAATCCTTTCAAAATTTGCATTAGCACAGTGGAGTGGGGTAAGCTCCAAGCTTCATCAGCTGTGATGAGAGACTCCTGTTCTGTGAACCTTACACTAATTGCACTGGGAGCGGCTCTAATCAACAGATTCCATTTCTCTCTGTCATCCGTACATTTCATCCATAAAATTTCAAGAGGTATGTGTTTTAAGAAAAACACGTTAAACAAATGCAATCTTGGCATAATCGATGTTATAGCTCATTGTTATAACGTACTTATTTATAAGCATCTGTTCACTATGTAGTATAAATTAAAATCGCCGGACATCTGTCAGTCTGTTTCCGATAAATTTATAACTCATGGACACAATTTTCATACGGCTTTCACCATAAAATGATAAATTCGTGAAATAAAATGTATGTGTTTGATGGTCCTTTAAATAAATCGCTTGAAATTGTCAAAAAACTGCGGACAACATCGGGTAAAATGAAGCCGATAGAAAGTTTAAAATAACAAAACAGTGTATGGTGGGATATAATATCTGTGGGATTTCACAGGTGTACAGTTTATTGTTCGAACTGCTGTGGAGGTTGGTGGACAGTTTATTACACCCACTTTTACACAATAGCCACTGTAACAGGAAAGCTGTTTAACCGTGCGAACGCGGGGCGGTTGACTAGTTTATAATACTGAATTAACATTTTATTTGTGAGCACATAGTTGGTGTAGTATGTTTGTTAACACTCCAGCAGGTTTATGATTAAGGGATATCAACAGGAGCAAGCTCTCTTAACACCGGCCCCGGTGCGATTCCACTTCATTGAAACTTTCAACTTTTCTAAATGAAATGAATAGGCATGAATATATATAGTCGCTTGTAATATCTGTATGAAATAAAATGAATTTCTATGTTCCTCAATCTAATAATTAATTATTATTAATCAAATAATAGTAATCATTGTCGTTGTTCAAACGATGATGAACATATGAAAGAAATACTATACAGATTACTTCAATAAACTGATTAATGTTAGTTTCACCGCACAGCCGTGAGCAGCTTCACGCAACTCGCTCGAAATATGGGCGTGTTAACATATCGTGAGTACCCGCGACGTAGTATCAAGCTACCTAATGGACTGTGTATTCGCTCTTCTGAAAGCCGACAGAGGTCTAAACCATTGGGGTATTAACATCAGCTTAAAAATAACTTACATTTACGACGGGGAGATTTCCTCATCTCATCTCTCTTTTGTGTGAGAGAACTGAGGCTCGAGGCGGCGCGATGGACGGCTGCAACAATATATTATTGTACACTACTAATTGTAAATGTACTCCGGAGATAATTCTCGAAATATGTTTTAGTGATGAAACTGAATTGGAACAAACACTACTGTCACCCCCTGCTGACAATACGTCATTGAAAACTCCCCTCAATTCTAGTAAGGTGTTACAATATCAATATGTTAGGTGGAGTTATAACGAGGACTATACAACACTCACAGCTCTTCCTGTAATTGGGCATAGCGGCGTAGTCCGGCAGAGGAACCGGAGGTAAGTCCTCATCGGGAGGCAGCTGGTCGCGCATGCGGTTGGCGGAGGCCTCCACGTAGGCCCAGGGTAGTTGCCCTTGCAGCTCCGCTACAGTGCTCCTTCGGCGTCTGTTATATTCACACTACAACTATTAAACTAGCGAAAATAAGCCACAGTTTCATTTTACGGTCTAAAGTTCCACCCGCCAATGCTTGCAGCTCTCGTACCGCTCTTTATCTTGCATTTACATCGGTCAACGGTCACGCACTAAGTTTAATAACTAACAAAACACATAGATTTGAAAACATATCTATTGTTTTGAAATATCACGAAATCATGTTTTCATATTATGTTTATTTACCCATGCAATTTACTTTTAAAAAGCGTACGTAACAAAAAAAGTGTTAATCAGAAGCAAAGCGTTTGCGTGAATGGATGCTGTGAATGAGACGCAGGCTCAGAACACACAACACTACACGTGCCACTCGTCACACATCGTCACACATCGGTCACTTGGAAGAGAAACGCAGACAGTAAACTTGACATTACGGTTACCAACGAGAATTTATATGAAGGTAATGTGTATACTATATGTATTAACGTCTATATGTTAGTATTATAGGCATTGAATGACATTTAGCACACAAATAGTCCACATTTAGGAAATTGATATAGGACAGATATTATGCCGATTGCGCGTTCCCCTTTGATGATGTGCAAATTAATAAGTATGCTTGTGACTACTCTTAAATCAGTGGTACAAACGATTTGAGTGAATCATGAATTGTAATCAGACCAACACCTGAGTTATGATACACCTGGGTACTTTAACAATTTCAATATACAAAGGTATTATGTGGCATGAAACAACTATTACAAAAATATTGATCACCTACCAACTATAACAGATTTAATTTTGTATATCCTTGTTATATTGTGAAAGTATACGAAGATACTTGTATGTACATATTTTTAGGACACCACAACATTGAATCATGCTTAAAATTTCACCAATAGGCGTAAATACAGTAAGTATTGCAGTTTGATATATCGTGTTACCCCCGTCTACTGAAAATATCATCAGCGGTGGAGAGTTGCGGCAGGGACTGCGAGGCGCGCGGCGCGGGGCTCTGTCTGCCAGCGACGGCGGTGTCTATGACGGCGCGGTCCAGCCGCTTCTGCTGCTCGGCTATCAAGTTCTCTAGCCGTTGTGGGAGTGATAGTAAATTCTCTGGGAAGTTAACCGTTCGCTTTTTGTCGGTGTCCGCGCGCACGGGGGAGGGTGCTCTATACAAATAAGGATCATCAATGATTACCTAAATAAAAACATCATTCCCTATACTTAACTTTGTACTCTCTACATAAAGATTAGTGTTAATATGTTCGTATAAATAGGGTGGGCTGTGAAGTTTAATGTGACCAATGCTGTATTTATAATTATATGCGTCTACCTAATATAGATCATATCTCCTAATACTTAAGATAATATAGGTAGTTGTTTTTTAAAGAATAATTCTCAAAAAAGAACGAGTGCACATTATCACACTAGTCATAAAATACAACCGCTAGTAGATGTCAAGTCAGTAGACGCGGCCACAAATCGTAGCCACTAGTGGCTTAGTGGCTGCCACTAGTCACCGCCACTTAGTCACTAGTTTTATCTGAATTTGTGTTGGTGTGATGGGATGCGAGTGATGTCGATTATTTAAGCCCAGTGACCAAACGCCGTAAGGAAGCAGCTCGTTCTCTCGCTCGCAGCTTGCGATCGCCATGGCCACGACGGCCGCGGCTAGTTGCTCAATATGTGCCTGCTCAAGGATCAGGCAGAAGACAAGCGTTATATAAAATTTTAATTTATTGAATTGGAACAACGAGTGAACATAACTAGTATTTGGTGGAACACTTGAAACTTAAGGTGCAACATAAACAATATAACGTAACTAAATTTATTTACATACTCCAATAAAATCAGAGAAAAACCAAAAACCTGCTCAAGAACTAAATACTTTTGAGTAGCTTTTAACGTCTTACTATTATATAGGAGTTAATATTTACTAAATGAAGTTAATTAACTAATTATCCGTGCAAATATCAAAGAGCTACATAAAGTAAGCTTTATGCTCCTCATTAGGTACAAGTATAGAGACACTAACCTTACAGCGGTTTCGTTAACGAACGAGACGGTGTTGCTGCCTTGCTCGGTAACGAGAGGCTTCTGCTTAGCAAACAGGTAGTTCTTCATGCGGCGGAACGACTTGCTCAGACCGACTCGCGGGAGTTTAGAAGCATGGACGCGCTCACTAAGCTCGTCTTCGTCTTTGATGGTTGTCATTTCTGACAGATCGGTTTGCGTTGGCTGTTCCATTTTCTGGTAATAGGGATTATTGCATTCAGCTCAGTTATTGTGAAGAACCAGAACAATACAAACTGACTAGGAAAGTAATTTAAGTCACCCAGATTAATTTTCTATTTATACAATTATACTGTTCAAATCAATAATACAATAATTATTTATGTAATGAAGAAATTACTTACCACAAGAATACTTTGCTTCATTCGTTGAGCGTTCCTGTCTACAATGACAAGTATGACGAAAAGAACATTGATGGAAAAGAAGACAACAAAACGAGAGTAGATGAGAACCATAATCCACGAGGCCCAGCTAGTGTCCAGGACCACGTTACCGGCCCCACTCAGCGTCCCGCCAATGTAGTCCACAATGTCATTCAGCGTCTGCAAATATTTCAAAATATCAGTTATAACGTTTTAATAACTACTTAATGTCACCTTGTCTTGATTTATGTTTCTTTCCTTTCAGTATTGTGTAATTATTAATTATCCTCTGAGGTGATGTACATTTACCTGCTGTAGAGTTTCTAGTATACGTGTATGTTGTTTTCTATATTTTCTATATGTTTATCAAAATGATTTTTCAGCTGTTATTGTTCCTTTATTGCGAAATATGTAGTTTTAGATTTAAAATGTTTTCTTGCCCTATGTTATGCAGTTATAGAAAAGGTAGTAGCAATAACAGACTTTAGTAAATGGAGAAGATAGGATTGTTACTCTGGTATGAAAGGAGTCATTGGCGAATGTGACGGTAGCAGCCACGTCGACGGAGCACATCGCGACCGAGCAGATCACCCACGGCCAGCGGAAGGCGTTGATCTTCGATGCAGTGCCTATCGACATATAAAACACACTAGTTTATGCTCGCTTTGGGACTTGTATGATTATTCATCACATCATTACTCCGGGCACGCATTTAAACAAATCTCAATTTAATTCATGTTGTGTTTATGAAATAAAAATATACGCCGTACGTAAGCCGCGATCGTTTATAATTAAAATTAATCGAGTGCTATGTAGCGTTGAAATCATCGATATTTAATTAAATATTTATGTGGTGACAAACAAAGTGATCACTAGTAACTGATGGGATGTGAAGGGTACAGTCCTGAGTCCACCGCTGGCCTATTGCGGATTAGTGGATTTCTCACACCTTCAAGAACTTTTTGGAGAAGTGTCAGGAGTGCAGGTTTTCTCGCGATATTTTCCTTCACCACAGCAAGTGATAATCATCTTGCGCAAATAATGCGCACATAACCATGAAAACCAGACGTGTGCTAAGCAGGAGTTGAACTCAGGACCTCCCGTTCGAGAACCACCAACGTTCAAACCACCAGGCTATCATGGCCTAACAGAATGCACACTTGCCCATAATGACGATGCTGCTCGTGAACCACAGCATAGAGAGTACAAAGGAAAACCAATTGATAATGAAGGTGCGGGTGACTGTAAAGGGTTCCTGCGGAATAAGAACGAACGCTTGGTTCGGCAACTCCGGTATCACACTCCCGATGTTCACTCGGCTGTGGCATAGTTCTGGATCTGAAAGAAATGGTTAAGCGGCTGAGTAAAGTAGTCATATGTCGTGGTAACAATGCTAAATTTTCCCCTCTTTATATGGGAATAACGGACATATTGTTGGATGTGAAAGGCAAGAGAACACAATCTGTCAAAGTTGCTGCTTGCCTAACTAAATCAGAGACCACTAGTATGACACTACATACATCAACTTTAACTAGCAATAAGTATGTATATCTTACGTAGAGCTGTAATAGCCTAGTGTTTAAGAATACGGCCTCCTACTCGGGGGATCCGGGTTCGAATCCCAGAGCGCGCACTTCTAACTTTTCGGAGTTATGTGCCTTTAAGAATTTAAATGTCACTTGCTATAACGGTGAAGGAAAACATCATGAGGAAACCTGCATGCCAGAGATTTTGCAAAATTCAAAGGTATGCGAAGTTTGCCAATCCGTACATGACCAGCGTGGTAGACTATGGCCTTAACCTTCTCATTCATAGAAGAGACCCATGCTCAATAGTGGGCCATGATGGGTTGAGTCTACAATAGGGATGCGGAGAAAACACTAGTTTGGTCGTCCAAATACTTACTATGTAAATATAGTATCCGTATATACACCAGTAATGGGAATCCTCTGAGAAAGTCAACTGCGCAGTAGTACTGTGACAGGGAGATCACGCTAAATATGCCCTGGATTAGTGATTGGAGCTGAAAAAATATTACATTTTAACCACATTGTTAATTCGGACATGAACCCATGACATGGCATCACAGGGCCACGGGTTTGGTGAGTAGGTATTAAATAAATCGATATTACTATGAAAAATATTCATTGTTACGAAATACGTACAAAACGAACGTTTTTAATTAAGTTTACATCAAAGCGAACAAAACTCAGCGTGTCAGGTGCCTACTGCGTTAAAAAAAGTAAAAATTGAAAATGAATGCACTGTTAAGGACATGTCGAAATTGCATTGAAATCCTGTTTTATTTTGAAAGCGCATAATATTCGGGCGGTGCCTCCAAACTTCGCTTCAAGAATAAATTTGAAAAAACCACTGCCAATGGGGAGTCGCTGTCGTATCACACTTTCCCTATTACCGACAATAATAATTAATTAATTAAGATCTTCATATTTGTAAGCTTTATACTATTTCGATTATTTTTGTTGTTGGAGGAGAAAAAAATATGGCATTTTTTTATTGACACGTAAGAGTAATGACGGAAGGAACAATCCCGTTTGAATAATAAGCGTATACCAGTAGTGAGTACTCTAGTACCTACAGATATCCCACAAACTTTATCTTTTTTTTTTTTTCCTTAGTAGCAAAATATTTTATAACAGTGTCTACGTATATCATATATTAAATCTATTTATATTTTTCTACAAATAGGAAAGATTTGATTGTTTGTTTGTTTGAAGAGAATAGGGTCCGAAACTACTGGACAGATTTGAAAAATTCTTAATCATTAGAATCCGACATTATCACTGATGAACGCAGGCTATAAAATATTTTCATAAACGTTACAGGGCCGCAAAAAAATTTAATAATGTAAATTGTTGATAATAGAGCAATGTACTCACTACATTTTTATAAAGGACATTCATACCTACAAATAAGTCCGCGACACCATATGTCTAACTGTTACAGTTATAACACAATAACTACTCTTTCTAGTAAATGCAATGTTTCATTCGAAACAAAGCGAGGGCATTTTCGGGTTACATATACACATGTACACCCGTACAGCCAACTGTCGAAAACAGTTTTGGTCGGTAGGAATCTCTGACTATAAGGTTGACCGTGCAATAACGGACCTTAATAGGCTTAAAATGCGGTTTACGCTGTATGCATCGTATAAAGGTATTTGTGAACATTGCAATGATACTATGAACTAATTACGCATGCCAAATGTTGGAATTTGAATGGAAGCACAGTCGCGAAACACTCTGTCCCGGTTCAGTATGACATGTTGTATTCAGTTCACGGAGATTACACGTAAACACACATGAACACTCTCACTGCCGCACTAGGCACCGACAGAAGGCCCTCGTTTCACAGACTGGCTTCCACGAACTTATTATGCTTATGGCATATTATGCGTTTGGTAGCCCTGGTAGTGACGCTATCTGAGAAACTAGGGGCTCCGGCTTTCATCGGAGTCGTGCATGGCACCTGCGACAAGGATAATTATAATACGGGATGAGTGGGTACTTATTAAAAAGTTCTGAAAGTACTATGGCAAGAGGGTAGGTATTTTATTAACAACAAAACTATTCTAAATCTATTGGACTATTGCGAACACTAACATGCCACTATTGCGAATACTAACCTTCGCTCGAGGGATCATTTACCTTCTTAGCGTACTTCCCGCCGTTTGTAGATGCATTTCTAGGAATCGCACAAAGGTATAATTAAACCCAACAATTAATTAAAAGTCTAGTCGCAGCTAAGAGCTACCTGGCTTCTGAAGTTCACGATTCAATATTTTCAATTAAAAATAATTTATGCAGGTGGTACCTTGTTTACGAGTTTAAATGCTAACTTATTCGGCAGATTAAGAACTTGCATACACATTGAAACCTAATTATTCCGCCGCTCGCCTCAAGTTTCCGGTGACTGGTCGTACCACCGTTCACAAAATGTGGATTGGTAGACTTGAGAAATCTTTGACAACTTCAAGGGTAATTCTTTTGGTGTGCTCTCAAATACGCAAATCCCTATCCAAATATTAGCGGTGCTTCAAAAGATCGGAAAGATGCTAGAACACGGACAAGAATAAATAAAGAAAAAAACTTGCGAGTACTCTGAATTACATCAATAACATTAATCAAACCGTGTGTAAAACTGATTCCATGCCATTGTCATACGGTCAAGTTTAATAACACTCTTATTAGACCTGGCTTCCAGCGAATGGCAACTGAGCACGGTCTCTCCTCGTCACTGAGGAGGCTAAAGCATACTCGACCACACGCTCTTGTACTTCACCACCCAAGTTTCATGTCTACCAAAGTCCCTCGTTGTGCCTTACGCGAGGTTTCGTGAACGTCTCTGTACGAAGACAAAGTGGACAGTAGAAGAAAATTGGACATCACTTCCTGGCAGCGCTGTCGCTTACCTCGCTGTTTACTCATATTTAGAATCGATACAAGCCGTCGGGCTACGAGCGCCGCAGATGTATAATCTGGAAACATAAGGCTTACTGTATTGGTCACATAGCTATGACAAAATATATCTGTTTAAAATTTCGTTTACATATTTTTTTTATATATGTTACCTCGATAAAAAATTGAGACATGTAAAAAAAAGGAATCGAAATGCTTGCGAAATTTTCTATTTTAGCGACATCTGACAAGCAGTTATGAATTTATTCTTCCTTTTGATATTATTGTTTTTTTTACCGCATACCTTTTGACCGGATAGATCGATTTTGATGATAATATTTTTATTTAAAAGGTAATACTTGGTCGGTAGTTTCATGTCACTTTAAGCGACATATAACGAGTTGTTGTGAGTTTAGTTTATTTTGTTTTTCTTAATGTTCGTTTATATTTTTTTATTGGGTTCACCTATTTTCGTGAATCTTTTTTATTCAAAAGCTCGCACTTTCCGCATTTTTCATCATATTATCATAACAGCCGAATTAATTTCATTAATACACCGAACTTATTTTGCGCAGCTCACACACAGATTCGATGTAAAAGTTGTATCTTCTTTATACATATAATCATATAAAGTACCAATACTGTCCAGAAACATATCATAACATTTTTTAGCGAATTACACGTCCTACGTGTTTAAACAGTGACTAACCTTTTTAATTAAAGGGCCAATTGTAAATTTGATTTTTGCTAGAGAATTGCACATATACATACATATATGTATTTTGTCATTATTTATACTTCATAAAATGTACTTAACGTTTTAGTGTAACTGTACAGTTTTTATATATTTCCTCAATTTTTGTATCATAATGCTGTTTTATTTTATATTGTTTCACCTTCTAAGCATAAAAAATCTAATTAATTTAATTGCTCAAAGGGCCGCATGCGGCGCGCGGGACGCAGGTTGCTCACCCCTGTTTTCAACGATACGAGTATATAGTAGGTACATGTATTATACCATGGATAACAGAGTATTATACAATTAATTATGATAAAATAATTATATCTTTTAATTATTAGTCCATATCACAGCGCCGATTACAGTAGCCGATGTACGCCGCGTTCAATAATTTAATTTGCGATAATATTGTAAGTAAATTAAATTCACAATATCGTTTGCATATTATGAGCAGCATCCTCATTAAGTCTGCAATCCCCACTTGGCCAGCGTGGTGGACCATGGCCTGACCTTCTCATTTAGAGAAGAGACCCGTGCTCAGTAGTGGGCCGTTATGGTTGACATGATCCTCTCAAACTTTGTAAAAGTTGATCACGAGTGTATAGTGTTAACACTTTAACTAAACATTTGTTTACTTAAGGTAAAACTTATAGCATCCATACTGTTACATTATAAATTTTTTTCTGTGTTCAATAAATTAGTGTTTGACGACAAATCCCACCGTTATACGTTTATTATTATAATATACTAGAAAATGGCCTTGGTTCTTCGGAACAGCCAGTTGCCAGCATAACGTGGTAATTATGACATAAATTTATCAATTAGACACATGGTATCGAGGACTTATTTGTACACATTGATTGAAAACTATACATAGAACATCACTTTGCTCGATTGTCGATAGTTTCTATAACGCACGCGATATAAGGATTTTTCTCGGCATTTGAAAATATTTTATATTATAGCCTATGTTCATCAGGGATAATGTAAATTCTAATAGTAAAAGATTTTTTTCAAACCGGCTCTGTAGTTTCGGAAAAACAATAAAAAAAATCCTTTTTACAAAATTAGTGTAGTGTAGTGTAACTGGATGATAAGTAACATGACGTTTGCAATTTTCATGTGTGGATAATTGTAAATAATATTAATTAACAAGATGTATAAAGATGTGTGGTATCATGTGTGTGATTTAAATTACTCTAAGATATCAACAGAAGGTTAGATATAACTCGTCTAGTTTAACGGTTTATGTCCAATGTATCGTTACATTATGACCAAAATTACATATATTAGAAGGATATATATACAAAATGTTATTCTCAATAATACGATTACTTTCTTATTCGGTGTAGCGAGCGCTTAATTATTACATGTCAAGTCCGCGTGGGTGGATTTGAAGCTCGTGCCATCCATAATAATGTACGATACACCTTGTGGAGACACTTATTGCGAAACATCGCTGTATTCCAGGAACCCTATTGACGCGAGCTTCCACCTCTAGAGATATTCTAGTTAAAGCGATGTAGCTTAAAATGAATTCATCATTGATCGGCTTTGGCCACCGACTGAAACTCAACTTGGGTTACGGGAACAGACTTTTGTTTTAGATGCTTACAAAACGTTTGCTCCATTTAAACTCAGGAACTAGCATTAATATTTAGAGTTCGTTTTATCAAAATCGACACTGAAATTGTAAAGATTTCTGTGTATATAATTTTAAAGATTGCCGTCTGCGGCCCGTAGCTATACCAAGGCAAAGAGAGCGCAGTCAATCTTTCGGAAAACTTAACTTAAGTTAGTACAGCAACCTAACTAAACTAATTTAAAAACCTACTTTTCGGTACTTACTAACTTTTCAGTGCTTTTAATATAATCTCGACGGCACTGACGCGATCGATTGATCAGATGATGCAATACCCACCTGTCCCCGCGCTATCCCCGCGTACCTACATACATATGTATCTATTAAATGTTTTATATTACCGATTGCTTTTTGGAAATGTATAGATTTCCTAGAAAATGTGTTAAATATAATTTATTAACACATTTCCGGGCGATTTTAGGAATTACATAAACCTAGTAATTATATGCAATGAGGAATTAGGAATATTTCCGTTAATATTAACACTGGCTTACCTGGTACAACATTATTTCTATTAATGTTCCGAATTGTATCGAAATGTAATGATGATAAGCGACAGTGTACAACGGCCACACATTTAGTGGTAACAATACTTTTGTTATATGTAACAATATTATATTAATAATTTATCAAATAATTAATTGAGCTCAAAGAAGGCGGAGGGGACCGGACCGATGTATAAAACAAAAGTAATTTCAAATAAAACATTAGAAATTCAAAATATAATTTCGTAAATATAAATACATTAATGAATAGATCATTGAAAACTCAACCGACGCGACGCCTTACAATTAATATAAAACAAATTGTTATAATAAAACATCAATTGTAAACACGAGTAAACCAAGCGCGATGTTGCCGATTCTTGTACAATATATTTATAGGATCTGTTTGTAAATGTATTTAATACTTGTGAGTAGGGGCTTGTTGAGAGTTATAGACTAGCGAGGGGCGTCCAACAGGTGTCGAGCCGGAATACAAAAGGTTTTCTTCTCACAAAACGGACTAAAAGTAATACGTTTTTCATAATTAACAATTTAATATTAAACAGTATTTTAAAGCCCTTTACAATTAATATCGTTGTGTTTTGTTAAGTACATTTGAATAACGGAAGTAATTAATTTTTAATTTTAACTATAATTAATTAATTTAAGATTAACGGAAGTAATTGACAGGCCTGTTGGTCAAATGGTTAGTGAACCTGACTGCTACAACGAAGGTCGTGGGTTCGATTCCCACGCAGGCAGACTTTTCTATGATGAGTAGTAATGTTTATTCTGGGCGTCTGGATGTAAAAATATCTATAAACTATGTATTTAAAAATGTATGTATATGTTTATCTGTTGCCTGATCACAATAGTACAAGCTGATGTTTTAGGGTCAGACGGCCGTGTGTGAGTCATCCAAAGATATTTATGATATATGTATTTGTATTTATTAATCGAATTATATGTTTAATCTGACGAGTCTGTTGGTCTGACTACTAAGCCGAAGGTCGTGGGTTCAATCCCCACACTTAATACTTTTCTGTAATCAGTAGGAATGTTTATTATGTGTGGGTGTAATAAAAATGTACATAAGTAGTTATTTAAAATATATATGTATATATATATACACTACAGTATATATATGTGTGTGTGTGTTGTAGTAGAGCTATACTTATACAAATAACACTTACACAATTTGCGATGAATATTACGCGTGGTTTACAAAATGAGTGCGATAATAAAGGGACTACACACGATTTTCTGGACCGATGGTACTATTAATTGATTTTAAATTGGTAATCTGAGCATACCAAAATGTGACATTAAAATTGTTGTTTTAATATTTATTTTAATTAATAGTGCGTGGCAATGCGTTATATAACTTTGTACCTTCAAACATGATATTTTTTGTAACATACAATACATATATTGTTATTTGGTTTGTTGCTCTTGGTGTGCATGTTATGGGTTCGTCTTTAGTTACGTTTATGAATGTCTAATGTGGTCAAAATGCTGCCCTTTGTAATTACTTGCGAATGTATGATGCTGTTAATTTAATACATTTTCATTTGCCCCGCACTCCGCTAACCACGCGCCCCGCCACCCGAGTGCCCGAGCGCCCGCCGGTTCATCATTTTATACTCTTTATATATATTTTTTTATAATTTTATATATATTATACCATTATGTTTATATATTTTTACTATTTAGCGGTGATAGCCTAGTTGTTAAGGATTCGGCCTCGTACTTGGGGGGGTCCGGGTTCGAACGGGTGGTGCGGGCGGGCACTTTTGACTTTTCGGAATTATGTTCGTTTTAAGCATTTAAATGTCACTCGTTATAACGGTGAAGAAAAACTCAAAGTTGTGGGGAGTCTGCCAATCCGCACTTGGCCAGCGTGGTGAACTATGGCCTTAACTTTCTCACGGGTTGAGATGATAACTATTTTTTTCTAGATATTTATATAGTCTATGTCACTCAAGGATAATATTGCATTCTTATAGTGAAAGAATTTTTGAAATCGGATCAGTTCTTTTTGAGTTTATTCATTACAAACATACAAAAATACAAATCTTTTATCTTTATTATTAGTATGGATTTTAGTTGGAGTGCGATAGAGTTTATGAAACTTTAATTAATTTATTTTAAGTGGTGTTCCCCATACTTCAATGAGATAGTAAATATGGGGTGTAACAAGCGTTTTATAAATTATATATCAAACATTGATTGGTAAACATTTTGCGATACTTCTAACACATCCTAGAAGAGAGGATAGTTTTGAATGTGCCTTCGCAATATGTGATTTCAATGATAATCTGTTATTAGATAATATATTATCATGGAAACCGCGAAGGTATATTAATAGGATTATATATATATATATATATATTAATATATAATCATATTAGTATGAACCTTAAGCACGTCTCAGGCTTTACATTATTTATAATGGTGCCGTTTATGGTGAGTGGCTGAAAACTGGGTACTTTTTTATTTTTGGCCGAAAAAATAATATAGTTTGTTTTTGTAACGTCGACCATGTCAATATCTGCTTATGTATTAGATATTATTCATTGTATGTTATTTCCAAAATTGCTTGTAGATATATCCTTTTATGTTTAATATGTATATTATTTCTTTAATATGTATAATAATTAATATGTATATTATTCTATTTATTTATCCTACTATTCTTTCTGTGTTATGATTTGCTTTGCTAGTTTAGAATAACAGATACTAGTATGTGTTATTTGTGTATACTGGAGATAATAATTATATGGCGACATTTTATGTTGACAGTGCATTAGATGGTTTGATATTTTGTTATACTCGTGAGCACCGTAGCCACAAGACCGCAGCAGCTAGATTACTGTTGGCATTAAATGAAGCCTAACTTTACCAAATTACATTAATAAACGTCCTAATACTCCGCCTATTACAGTTTCCCGTTTAAACCACTGAACCGATTTGAATGTAAATTGGTCCTACAGAGATACACTAAAACCTGAGAATTAATATCAATTAATTTTTAACGCGGTAGGGGATGAGGGATGGAAGTTTGTATAGAAATTCGTTATTGTTTAGGCACTCGGTAAGTGATTATAGCGTTTATAAAACTGTTCTATGGGGCATGCGCAAAAGCTAGTCATCCATAAACCGAGATTGACCAAATTAGCTAGTTGTAAAGGACATTACCGTTTTTTTGTGGATGGTAAAACCTTCAAAGGGTTACTGGTGCCGTGGTAGCGTTAACCCCCCGTGGCCTTCATGGAAGGACATTACCTAACAAACAGAAACATGAATGCTCCGGTTGCTCCAGTGATAAATTATACGGCAGCAGCATAAGCAGCAGTACGGTATACCTGCAATTGCTCGAATTCATTACGAATATTGATGTGTTATCAATATTAAACAAAACTAGTGCTTAGATGCCAGTAGCTAATGGGTTGTAACTCCATAAAGGGAGACCGGGTTCGATTCCCAGCCGGACGGATGGACGTTAGTTCAGCTTGTGGTTAGCTATGTGCTGTCCATGGAATTCCGTCTCTCCCTGCAAACCAATGTGCTCTCAGTATTTCGTGCTTCTAGCTTGTCGTATTGCTGCGGTTCTCGTTTCATCTCGACAATAGATATTGTTCAAAAGATGTCAACGGATAATAGGGTAGTTAAAAGGGGGTCGATGTGTTTCGGTTTCTATCGATATTTGCGTACTATTAACTTTACCGTCCAGCATAACAAAATCCCCCACATTAAAGTATCGGGGTTCGTGTCAGTCGAGGGGTCGATGGTTTTGGTCGTTAATCGAAAGGTTCAAAGGTTTATCGCTAGCAGCCAGCCGAGCGAGACCCCAGCACACAATATGCTATTTTGTATCGACTAACGTTGATATATAAATTGCACAGTTTAAGTTTCATGTTACTGAGCTCTCTTGACAAGGCTTTCAGAGTGTTTTCACACAACTCGATTGACACATGTAACGTGTACGTGTTTTACTTGAATTTTTTATATTGTCGTACTAGCAATACCAGCGAACGTTACATTCCCTGCGTCAAAAGCACTTTTACCTTGGCCACGATTTCCATACTTTGATAACTTTGACTTGACTACATATAAAGAACTACATCTAATTTTATAACTCATCGCTTTGCTTACATTTATGTATAGAGAGATTAAGATTAAAACTTAACACAAAATTATAGAATTTTTGTAACTCACAATACTCATCTTTGTTACTAAAGGGGCAGAGAGCACGGTCTGCCACGCTGCTCCAGTGCTCCGACACGGCTGAACGAATCCTATGAAACGGTAACAGCGCTAGCCGAGCTTTGTGTGTGCGCTTACATTCAATTGGCACGCAAAGCCCCGCGACGAGCTACACGACACCACTTTCCTATACATGAAAGAGCGACAATAAAATTCAAATATTTATCCACATTCATTGCATTTCAACAATTTTGTGATATGCCACTAAGTCGGGACCAGATCGTGAAATTGATAATTACCTCAGATGTTCGTTCATATCATGAAGTTCTAACCTAACCTAACCTGCACCTTTGGTTTAGTGCTAATTGGACCAAAATACCGAGTACTCCTCAGATAAATAAACCTACATTCACGTAGCTCAAAGGATTTTTTTTCTGAATATACTTTTTTAATTTTCAAGACAAGGACGAGATAGAACAGAAAAAAATTTCTTTTAGAATTGATGCCTGTCTGAAAATGCATCACCTGTTGACGGATTGCGATAAAATTTGACTAAGTTATTACTTATGTATATTGTGGATTAATGTTAAGAATACTTTTTATTCCGGTTAATAGCATGGTTGGATAAGGGATGAAACTCTATATGGAATTTTCTTAAAATATCAACCGATTTGCATGAAATTTGCAACGAACGTTCCTTATTTATATTGAATGAATACATCTTTTAATTTTTTTTTAATTTTGTAATGAAAAGAAAAAGCAAAATTATGTGATTATTTTTAAACCCTGGATTCCTGGTTATCTGTTTGGTTTTTTAGGTATTTTAGTTATCTGTCTACTGGTTTATGTGTTTACCTTAAATTTGAAACATACAATGCGGGTCAGGTTTGACCGATCAACAATTTTTAATCGGTCAAACTTGTCCGACCAGTTGAGGTCCCCGTAAGATCGAGGCGAATACGTTTGAAGCGTTAAATTTTTTGAATTTTAGGCGTTGCATTAGAGTAAAAATTTTAAAATACCTATTATAAATTACTCCAGTTTTGTCATTCATATTATTATGCAGTTCAGTATGTCTACATAAAGGAACTAAACGATATTATAAATAAATGAAGCGTAATTATGATGACGAGTTGATCGAACGCTGTTGTTCCGATCTTGAACCATAATAATAATATATCTCTATTTTCTCTCACAAAGTTACAAATAGGTAGATAGGTGCCCTCCTAGATTAATACTGTCTGGAGTCTGTACTAGGAAACCCTGTGTACGAGCTTACTCAGCATTACGTTCGCTGCTAGCACCTTCCCTTCCTGTTAATATTATTTCGTTATAAAACATTATATTATATTCCTTCTATGATCTAACGACTAATATGTGTACCTATATTTTCCTATGTTATTTATCTATATATGTATTACTGTGTATTGTTTTTTGTTTGTATTCTTCGTCCCCACATACTCTACTTACTCAAACCTACAATTAGCCCATACCGAGATTCAGTCAACACCCTGTATGTATGTATTCAGGCCCTCGCTCTGGAATGGTGGTTTTCTATTAGAACAAGACGATATTACAATAGCTTATATTGCAATAGCGTATTTGAGAGATTAATTGTGCTCATTGAAGAAGTTAACGATGTATGTATGTAATATGTGTGTGTGTGTGCGTGTATATGGGAATGTTGAAAACTCTTGTGTGTATAAGGTATGTTTATATATTAAGTACATAATTATATTTTAAGTGTATGGATGTAATATATGTACCTATACATGTTTACGTATATAGATATGTATATATATATATAGAATTATAATACATATACATTTATATAAAGTGTCTTATATTAGGATAATACTGCTATGAGACTTTCAGTGGTTCTATAGTCAAGTGCTTGGAGCCAATTTAGCGTTGCTAACCTGCATTGGTATTTTAGTAATGTATGTATATTATATTAAGTTTGCTATAAATTTTATTGTAAAGATGAGCCCCCATGTAACATAATAATCTATGGGAGTATCTTTTATTCAATCGATTAATTGTGCAAACCATATGTTGAAGCCTAATACATTGTATATCGGGAGATTTAATTTCAGAATGTTTTTGAGTACTGAATAAAGAATAAGTTGTCGAACGGTAAGGACCTTAGAGCGAATGTAAGGGTCGCGGGTAGGAAACAGTATAGGAAGAATCGAAATAACTTTAAGTATAGCGTTGTGATGTCTAGTTTGAGGAAAATGGTTTTAACCGCTCTCCCCGTATAGAACCTTATATTCGCACGTAGGTTTAACTACTACGACACAATACACATGTTCGGACGCAAGTTTCTCAATCAAGTGTTGAGTACATAAGATACATTTAAGGTATCTTAACAAGAATGCTCGATGTTCCTATGACAAAATAAAATATTTTGCTTTTTTAATATGGTATAAATAAATATAGATATAAATAATAAATAAATATGTTTGGACAACTCACACATGGCCATCTGAACCCAAACTAAGCGTTAGCTTGTGCTATGGTGATCAGACAACTGGTAAACATACATATATACTTTTAAATACATAATTAAATAGATATTTCTATTACAAACCCAGACACACAGAACAAACATTCCTGCTCATCACAGAAAAGTTTAATCTGGGTGGGAATCGAACCCACAACCTCCGGTGTAGTAGTCAGGTTCACTAACCACTAGACCAACCGGTATGTGCTGTTGAAACCAAAACAGTTGAAAAGAAAGCAAGAATGTGGCACATTGTTTGGAACATTCAAGTGACAAATTGGTGTAGTCATTGTTTGAGCAAATATTGTAAGCAACAGACTAGCATCATGTAAATTAGCATTAAAAATTAATTTCGCGAAACATGTCCTCCCCTCATTTGCAAACAACTCGCTTTCCGCAATTCAAACAATAATTCGCAAGCTGCAGCCTCATTACAAGTGTTTTATCAACAGAATCAGACACAGAATGTGAACCAACAATATTTGGGCAAATACCACCGAGGTCAATTTACACGAAAACACATCTTATGTACATTAATAACTACAATTTTATAAATTTTCCAAGTTTTCTTTGAATATGACATCATTGAAAGATATAAATTAAAAGAATCACCATGACATTTAAAAATAAATTTATTTTGATTTAGCTGTACCCACGACTTCGTCTGCGTGTAATTAGTTTTTTGCACAGGTTAGAGAATTGCCAAATAAGATATACATATTTACAGATTGAATTAAAAAGAAAAGATAATAAAAACAAAAGAATTTCTAAGAGGTACTCCAAATCCTCAATTTTAAATATATTACAGTTTGGCAGATCCCTTCATGTTCCACATCAGGTGCTCCGTATCTTCAAATAATACTTTGCTTATAATGTTCCTACATGAGCAATTGTTTTAAAGTCTTATCTTGAAATACTTAAGTGATATACAAAAATCTAAATAACCTCCTCCTTTTTTAAGGTTGGTTAAAATAATAGAAGTAATTAAATTTTAAATTTAGAAGAACGTAATATTATTCATTTTTACGCTTTCGTTTTCTCCAAAAAGATACAAATACCCTAAAAATTATTATGAAACCGTACTTCTAAATTTAAATTCCACAGACATCGATATCCGTTGGTTGCTATGGCACAGAGCTCGATCACGTATACAATATACGGTAATTGTACCAATCGCGTCATATTTATCCTTATAATAATACACGAAACAACTTTGTGCCCATTTTACGAATATTCCGCTGACGTAGAATCATAAAATTTATCACAGTTAAAGTTGATATGGAGAAACAGTGCACAAAACTAATACAATTTACAGGACGGATAGAGCGTTAAGGGCATTCCACCTCCTAGAAAATATTATAATAATACCTCGTCCCAATCTCGTCCAATATTCCTTACTATCTTAAATAAATTTAAAAAGGTACCGTAAATGTGGAGGAAGCTTCTGTAGTTCTGATTTTCAATATATTATATTACTACGTCGATAACGCGAGGTATACGGCGCGAAGCTTATGTTAAACATGGAATCAACTCGAGATGTCTCGAGAGCATGCCAGCGTTTACCGAATTGATAGAAGGGTGAGGATGTATATGTATAATAGTCATGAGGAGACGGTGCGGTCTTATTACTGTTATTATGGGTGTTGTGGAACTGTGTGAATGGTCTCGACCATCTCTCGCAGCGGGCCAGCCAATGAGGGCGCGGTGCCGTTGCGACCACTTCACATATCTTCTATCTTATTATCAGTTAGTGATAACGTGAATAATTCTACCGAGATGTGGTTTACACATCGGTGGATTTTAAAACGGCGCATGTTTTACTATCAATATACGTAGGGCTTTATCAATAGATTATTATTCAGAACAAATATTTTCCAATACCGAGTATTGAAAAAATTTTGACTCAATAAACGGAGAAGTTACGTTGTTAAAACCCGATAAACGGCGCCTCTGCCAACGACATTGTTTATTATTTATAATTGAATCAATAAAATATAGACAATTTTATACGATTTTTATTTTATTAGTTTTATAGA
>DWJZ01000952.1:0-26625 GCA_018249125.1 Asbolis capucinus | reverse complement strand
TCCTGTTCATCACAGAAAAGTTTGACCTGGGTGGGAATCGAACCCACGACCTCCGGTGTAGTAGTCAGATTCACTAATTACTAGAACAACCGGTCTGTCCAACATTAATGTAAACAATAATAACTTGAACCCAACAGTGTTGCCATAATAGTCGCTGCAATTCTTTCATTTTATACGTTGAGTTTTCTTGAAGGTTCTAAATATGAATTTGCAGAGATAAGTAATTTACATTTAGATGGAAGAAGGTTCTAGATTGGTTCTAGTGGTGTAACTTTCTAAAAATATTTGCCTAGCAATTAACCGCAATATCCAATGGTAGGTTTGACGAATCGGAAATATCTTCGGAAAATCTATTTATTTTCTACTTTTGATTACACATCTAAGGCAAGTTCATCATCTGAAGTATTTAAGTAGTTTTTCTTCAACTATATTTCTGTCTCAAGTTTTCTCGTCAGAAATTTTTTACTCAAGTCAATTTATCTTTTACCTCAACACTTGCTTGCACAAACTCTTATTAAGCTTGTATTTTTGTATTAGGTATCTATTTTTTATTTAAAGTAGCCGAGATACATATTAAAGACCAATGTTGATACAAGCTATATAATTATAATATGGGAATACATTAAAGTTGATATTCTCATATGGTAATAATAATACTGTTTTTTGTTTAAATCTTTAACTTGTTTGTGTTTTTGGCATAAACAACAAATTCAAGAGCGCTACTGAATACATTTGTTTAACAACTTATAGTTGAACAGTAAAGTCCAATCGTTTTGAAACATGTCTACTATAACATTCGTGTTTAATGTATCTCGCTGTCTAGTAACAGTGAAGAAGAATTTCTAGTGTCTATTCCACAAATTCTCGTCTACTTTGAAGTTTTCTCATCAAGGAGAAATTTCATTTCCCTTAGAGTCCATTTTCCTACCATTTTGCTCTTTTTGCATTTCTTTCTCGTCTTCCATATTCATCATCGCACGGCTAAGGTCGAGCCATTAATGCGGATAATGTAATTGTCTTCCTGTGGCCTCCTGTTCTCCTGGTACGCCGTTTCTTATAATCTAAAGCATTTTAACCGTTATCTGATTAAAAACTGCATTAATCACCTTTCAGATTACAAGAGGAATATGTTTTAATAGAAGCAGTAACAGTTATAGAAACTTTGATTTAAACTGAATCAGATTTAACTAGTATAAATGGAATATCAGTTTTATATCACATGATTTTATTTCGAAGCTGTTTGATTAAAATTTTTGCTTGGAAAGTATTTTAACGAAATTGGAATGTTTTTATTACTTTTACCAATCCACGGATTCCGCATGGTATTTCATTAAATAATAATCATGTTTCAAGTGTTTAAGGAGATTAAAATATTTGTACATAAGCTTAGATTTTTAGTTACTACTAGAAAGATAGACTTTGGTGTATACATAAACAAACATACAAATTGTGGTGTAGCCACTATTATTTAAATTATACCACTTACTACCGTTCGGCTTTCTGTTAATGGTGATTCTCGAAGGAACTGAATCTATGTATAACTGAACTAACAGTTCAGCTATATGAGGGGCATGAATAAATTCAATTTAACTATGAAAAACATTTTCAGAAACCGCTTATAAAAACTTTTAATGAATTAGTTCACCTGTCATCTACCAAAATTGTTAGCAATGTTCCCCATCCACGGAACTAATGAAACGATCCCGAACTTCCGACGCAAGTTAAACATGAAGGTGTGAAGTGTTCGAGAGCAATTTCAATTAAATTCACCCGCCATTGCTTTGACAGACATTTCATTAACCTATTTAATGTCTTTGTTAGCGCAGTATACATGCCGATATTCTATTATTTTTCCGTGTTCCTTAAAACCAACCAAATTTTTTTAAATTATATATTTGGATTGTTCCTAATTTGTTTCAAACCTCTTTTGATCCTAGTTGTTAGCGCCCAACGTTTGAAGTTATATCACTTTTGATTTGGATAATTAATGTTTGCGGTAATCATTATTATTAGTTGACCCGTCACTCAATATTTTACTGTTATTAAAACATATCGTTTTAAACATTTCAAGAACTTTATCTAGTAAGTGTTTCAAGGAGTAGGAATAGCTATGTAAAAAAGGTTGTAATAGCCCAAGGATTTCAAAGTTAGTCTCTTGTACTACCCAGGTTTTCCAGGTTCGAATCCTTCGTCATCCTCTAACCTTGAATGTTATGTGTGTATAAGAAGTTAATTATTACTTACTTCGATGAAGGAAAACATCTTGAAGAAACCTGCATTCCTCACAGTTACCCGTAAAGTTCTCGACGTTGTGTGATCGTCCAATCCGCAGTGGACTACCGTGGTAGACTGTGGTTCAGACCTGTCACAAGGAGAGAGGATATCCAATCTCAATCGCGGGTGACAATGAAAATTAAAATTACCATCAGGTTGCATTAATAGTAACTATAAACAAACTATATGGTAGAGTTAATTTGAAACTGAACAATTGACTCGCTTTTGTTCTAGGAGTTAGCAACCTGCCTACTAAGCCGTATGTCATGGATTCGATCCACCTAGATCAAACTGTTCTGTGGTGATCAGGAATAACTCTTTACATCTTCCAAAATATAAATGTATGTTTATCCGTTGCTTCATACCATAGCACAAACTAATGCTTAATTGGTGTCAGATGTTTTGTCCTGAGATATTTATTTATTATTATTAGACAGATCGGTTGGTCTAGTGGTTAGTGAACTACTACTCCAGAGGTCGTGGGTTTGATTCCCACCCAGGTCAAACTTTTCTATGAAGAGCAGGAATGTTTGTTCTAGGTGTGTAATAGAAATATATATTTAAGTATGTGTTTAAAAGTATATATTTATGTTTATCAGTTGTCTGTTCACCATAGTACAAGCTAACGCTTAGTTTCGCTTCAGATGACCGTTTGTGAGTTGTCCAAAGATATTTATATATTTATTTATTTATATATATTTAACGTATTATTGATTTACGTTACGTTTTCGCTATAAAGCATAATATAATATTAGAAGCAAAGTTAATTTGAATTAGACGTTAAATTTTTCTGTTTTTACATCCTCCTTTTTTAATTTACGGTTGAATACAGCCTCTGTAATATCAATTCTTAATAACGAAGCTAGCATTCAGATTTATAATTAAAATAATTGAAACTCAACACCAAGCCTGAAGCATCATGTCACGTGACAAACTTTCCCCTTACTCCATGCAACAATGCAGACTCCTTACTGATATGTCACTCATCCGGTACCGAGAGAAAATAGTCATCATTCGAAATGCGTCCATTATTGTCACCCCATATTCAGATTCGTACGAACACTTGTAAACTTAGTACCCTGGTGGATGGATTTTTGGGGGAACATATTCGTGATATAGACGCTTTGAAGCCAGAATAACCTGTTAATACTGACTGTATGCTTTGCATGCAGCATACATGCATTCTATTCTTTATACCGAAAAAGTATATGCCCCATTTAAATAAATATCTCAGGACAATCTATATTTGATACCAACAAAGCATTAGTTTGTAATACGGTTAAGGCAACTGATAAACATTTATAGTTTGGAATACGTAAAAAGATATTTTTATTACACCCACATAGAACAAACATTCCTGTTCATCACAGAAAAGTTGTGGGTGCATCGAACCCACGACTAACATAGAATAATAAAGCAAAAATAACTTTTAAAATGCCACCTATTGACAATAAATGAAAAAACCGATTTTGCTTTAAATATACGTATATTTAAAAGCATTTGTTATTTATTTATAATACTTATATATTATAAGTCTAGTTTATAAGCTAAGGTTATAAGTTAAGTCTAGTTTATAAGCATATAAAAAAAATGCGGAAGGCCGCTTTTGTCCTAACCTTTAATAGGTTATGAGTAGACAAGAATTGTTCATATTGTAAATACTGACAAAATTTCTACGTAATGATATATCTGAAGTATACTCGATATTTACCGACAACATGCACAATAGAGCACAATAGAGGGATTACCTCGTCGGAAACGCATTCATGATATTTCAGACGTCACAAGCTTGTCATAGAAATATCTTGAATCGAAGATGTTTTCAGAATTTGTGAAATATTTCAAAATCCAATATTCAATAACTTCTTACATTGAGCTTAAAGACATAAACGGATATTAAAAATGTTGCCATAAATTTATTCTACACAAAGTATGTTTTAACTGTCTTAAATTGCATTATACATATATTTTTTAACTACTATGATATGTTTAATTTAAATTGTTTCTTATTACAGTATTAATTAATATTTTTTATTCACAGCCAAGTAGCCAACGTGATTATAAACTCAAACAATTTTTATTAAAATATTTAAAAACACAAGCTTTCATTATAGAACCCTAATACAAAGAAACATGAAATTTTATAATTATGTTGTTAACGTTTGAGAAGTTCCCTTGTCTGAAGCCAATCCTGAGCATATTAGCAGATCTTGCTTATAATAGAAATGCATTGTCAGCAGCACGGAAACTATACAATATTTTAGCTACGTCGTGTAAGAGGAAGTGGGTCTCAATAAACTTGTAAGATTTGTCCCGAACACTTAACAAACAAATATATTAAACAAATATAATGTAACATGTAATATAACATACGAATATACAAACACACACTGCAAGTTAAATAAAAACTTGTAAATAACTGTTTCGTTTCGTCTGGTTTCATTTTATTTACAAATCACAACAACAGTGTATTTTAAATTACTTTATATTTTAAGATACTCTATAATTTCAATGATATTTTTAATATCATGACAATAACAACTATGTTATTGTTAGATGCAAAACGGAAATCCGAGCCACGAGTATATACGGAATGGGAGTAGGTTAATGAAACGTCAGAGCAACGGAGGATGGAATTTAATTGAAATTGTTAATTTCAACTTCTTATATAACTGGTGTTTGAAGCGCTCGTAGCCCGGTGGATATTTTTTATGATATAAGCAAGCTAACAAGAAGACGGATCATCTGATAGCAAGTGATCATTGTTACTGACAACACAAGACTGAGACTCACTAACGCGTCACTTGCCAGGAAAAAAGTAACAGACCTGCGCGTGCAGGTAAAACAAAAAAACAAGCAGTAATTCTCACAAAGATTCCATTCGAGCTGGCTTTGTTGCCTCTTACATCCTGGTCTTCCAGCATGGGATTGGATTTTGTATGCCAAGCCGCCGTAATACGGCAAAAGATTTTGTTGATCCTAAGTCATCAGATGGTTTATGCAATTGCGGCCAAGTTGGACGGAGCGGCCGAAATTTCTTAAGCAGTTCCGTTCTTCTAACGTCTCATGACTGGCGGTACTATTTTCATTAAAGGAGCAGTCGACACGCTGCGTTGGCCACTAAACTCTCCATCAATTTTATATGACGGGTTAAGTGTAACAAATGTGTATAACAATTGTCACTTTATCTAATATTGGTCATCCAATAAATGAATAAATTTAGAAACGTGACATCAGTGCAAATCGAAACCAAATTTTTTAAACCGGTTCTGAGATTAGGAAATAGATATACGAGTCTTTGCAAAACTACCGGTGTCTTGAGTGGCATGGACAATGTAGACCGAGGGTCTGCAGCCCTCGAGCCGCAAGCCGTAGTGATGCGGCCCACACATCTTTGTTACACTACGCAACTTAACGTTTCTTGATCCCCCCGGACGACGACACATGAAATGTGTACACAGTCCTAATAATATTTGTGGCATACCAGGAAAGGTTGCGAGATCCTTCAGGTGATATTGAATTAGAGTACAGAAAACTCATACACACCCACATAAAGTCATTGTACTAAATAAATAGAATAAACAAACCAGTATACGACCCTTATTAAGGTTAAATGTATGCTGTGATGTGTGCCTGTAGACCTGTAATACGTTTGTTTGAAAGGGCCGTGTCAATTTGTTTAGCGCGAGACGTGACGGGTGGCGGTCGGTGACCTCGCAACGCGGGAAAACCTTTGACAATCATGACAGACGTAATGTTGAAGTTTAATTAATTAAATTATTGGATCGTAGTTTTATGTACCTACCGTCAAAACTGTTACATATTTGACGGCAGATGTGACATTAAACGCTATTCGACAAAATTTTTCTATAGGTAATATTTTTTATATGTAAAACTAAATCTATAAGTTTGGTAAAACTCGTTTTTTTAATGTATATATTCTATTAATTTTGTACACATTAAAAAGTTAAGTGCACAGAAATTACTTTGTTTTATTTTAAAATCCTCTATGTCCATATTGTTGTCCGTTGTATAACAGATTATGTATTATCAGACAAGTTTCGATTTAGGATGGATGAATTTCTTTACTACTTCTTTCTCTATCTTCATTTCCCTTTATAAAACGTACGGTATATGTGTTAAAAAATGTTGTCATATTTTTTATAAGACAAAGAATATGTGCACTTCAGGCCTCTTCAATTACAAAGACAAACTTCTCTCATCATTGTTAAAGAAAACAAACAAATAACCCGATATACATATGTATGTATATTAAATATGTGAAGGAAAAGCTTTGTACCTCTTTTCACGAATATCACTCGACGGAGAACTATGAAATTTGGCACAGTTACAGTTTATATGGAGAAGAAGTCCACAAAACTAATATTTTATCCTATGACATACATATGTATTATCCACAAACAAATCCTATGACATATTGAATAAAGGTGGAATTTCACCCGCACAAAGGATCTTTAGTATCGAATACTCATAGGTCCCCTATTGTAATGAGAAATACTAAAAGATGAGTCGAAGGTTATCCAAACAATAATATTACTATTACATGAAAACCTGGGTAAATATAACATAATAATAAAACCGAGTTAACCCAAAAAATATATATGAAAAGGTACAGTTCAACGATCGTTTGGTTTTCTGATACAATAATCAAGATTTTAATGTTCTGGAAGTTCTGTTATCCGTAATAGCTCCCCTCCCCTTTATAACTGACGCGACCTAGAGAATTCACTATACGACTACATTTCTCACTTCGTACTGCCAATGCACATAAACGCAGCAGTGGTTCCGAACTCAACAAACATCCATTAATATGTTGAATCCTATTAAAATTCGGATTCGTGGAGATCTTAGCGACCAGCCTGAGTGTCGGTGTTTTGTCTTGACAACTAACCGCCTGGTTTCAACCTATTAATGGCCCGAAGGCACGTGCTTTCTTAAGCATGGAAGTCCTTAAGAAACGTAAGCCGTTTACTGATCAGACTGAGGCGTTGTTGAATTACTCATGTTATCACTTACGATCAAAATAAATACAAATTTTATCCTTCTTAAGGTATTTTAACATTCAATCGATATAAAGTCGCACTTCGAAAATTTTACTGAAAATTCAGACTACTAATATTATAAATGAGAAAGTTTGTGAGGATGGGTGGATTGATGGATGTCTGTTACTCGGGTTACTCCTTCGCGAAAACTCTGAATAGATCTCAATAAAATTTGGCACAAAGATATATTGTAGTCTAGAATAACATGGCTACTTTTCTATTAACATACAACGCGGACAAAGTCGCATCTGACCCTACTATATAATAAATCTAATATGAAAGTTGAGATAATAAAATATCCTTCTCTTTATTAGCATTATTTTAGTTATCATGAAAATCCTACAAAATAACTATTATCGTTTATAGTTGTTATAAAATTACACAGAAAATTTTGGTATAAAACTTACTACGACTAGAGCTACTGGCAACACTGATATGCTCATGAAATTATTTACGATACTATTTCCCGTAAACACACATACTCGTAAATACTTCGCATTTACCGAAACTCACGGTGCGCTATTATCAGAGGCCGTAAAGATACAGGGTTGTTATGTCTTATCATACACAACGAAAGGGTTGTGATAATATGGGTATAATTTATATGTATAATTTTTGATATGGTTATATTTATTTCACCGACCGTCATTTCTAGATTGCTATCGGGTTAATAGTAAGTAGTAGGAGTGAATTTAGATCCCTGCTAAAAGTTTTTGGACGGGAGTCTCATGAGAATGCTCTTGTTAATTGCGCTTCAAGGATATTCCTACATTAGACAGAAGGAATATTGGACAGAATGAGCTAAACATTACACCAATTATTCAATAATAGTTTATGCCCACGGCTTCACCTGCGTGGGTAGCTACGTTGATGAAAAACCTAAATGGTATTCCAGACTATAATGTATATCTGTGGAAAATTTCATCTAGATCGATTCAGTAGTTTTTGCCTGAACACAAACATCCATTTATCTTAACTTTCGCATTTATAACATTATTAGGATAATAGTTGGATTATACAGATATTCATTTAAATGAGTTTCCGTTATTGGATTTCGATAGTTAACGGACCCATAACTACCCTAGTTTGGACGTGTTCGTAACAGCGACCGCCCGCACGTGGGCCAACTTAATTTAAGAAATCTGTGGTTCTAATTTGCTGCATACACAAATATTTTAAGCAAATAAAATATTTCACAATAATTACAAAAAAGATAAGAAATGTTTAGTTTTTGGGTAAAAACCAATCATCATTTATTATTCCAATTAAAATGTCATCTTACTCTTTAAATTAAAATAAATCGTTACATATGTACATCGTTCAAAGATATAGGGCTATACATATTTTATTCAGGGATCCCTTTGAAATGTATTAAGCTTTAAAGATCTTTTCTTTAGACTGTAGGGTATGAAAATAAAAGGGTTAAGAAAGTCAGCAGAGAGGTTTGAAAGATGTCTTGTCGGTAGCACGACATGTAACCCAGTAACCCGGAGGGTGACGCCCTCTCGAGGGAAGGAGGCCGTTGCCCGTAGACAACGATAGGTTGCTATTGTTCTATGATGGCAGTGCAAATAAAAATTGTGAGCAACATTTTCTTGAAGTGCCGGTGAAACGATCGAATATGTGTCGTTTCAAAAGTGATAGCCTAACGGTTTGTACGTTGCACTCTTGAACGGCAGGTCCGGGGTTCAAACTCTGGGCTCATCTGTTATTTTTAAAACGTGTTACAAGTTCATTATCACTTGCTTCGGTCAAGGAAAACAAAATATGGCGAGGAAACCTGAGAATTTCCCATTAAGTTCTCAAAGGTATCAATCGGTACTTGGCAAACGGTGCACTATGTCCTACACGCCCCATATTTTCAGAGTAGAACTGAATCCAGTAGTGGGACAGTGATGGGTTGAAATGACGGTTGTTTTTAAAGACAGACAAGAGTATTGGGATTGTACAAATATGTCCGAATTTTAAGGAGTTATTATTCCAGTATAAGTTTGAGGTAAATTATATTAGTAAAGTGTAAGCTTTAAATTGTGTAAATCCTTTCAGTCCGTAGTAGACCAGCGTGGTAGACTATGGTCTGTACCCTCATATTACGAGAGACCCGAGCAAAGCAAGAGTGAGAGCAATGGTTTCCATTTTCGGGCATTGGTGCAGAGGTCAATTAGTCCAGATCTGAAGCGCCCACTAGTGTCCTTTATCCCACGATGTCCTTATTAGTACTTCACCTGTTATATTTACTTTTAGAAGTGGTATATATATTTCTCTAACTTTAAATTATCCCTTAACAACCAATAAAATTACACTAGGGGTCTGAAAGGTAAAAGTGCGTTTGAAAGGAGGGTTGAACATAGTGGGAGTGGGGGTGTACCACGTGAACGTAGTCATAAGGAAAGCTAGTATATTATATTACCCAATAATTTTGTCAAAGACAAGTGATTATTTTTAGAAGCGTTCGTCAGCAACGTATCGGTTATCTCTAAGGACCCCCACGAAACGCCCTAATGATAAGGAGACCACTGACCATTAGGCGCGGATCTATTCGATTAATTGCTTTGTTAGTCTCAGATATCCTCCCACAATGTAGGTACAGGCTAAAGGTCGGATTCCGATGATGATGACGTACGCACTCGCAGACTATCACTTGAATACATACTGAATAATTTAGGTTACGTTAGGTAGGGTCCTTTTTCGAATCCCAGGGCGCGCTGTTCTGATTTTTTGGAGTTATGTGCGATTTAAGCATTTAAATGTCACTTGCTATAACGGTGAAGGAAAACGTGAGGAAACCTACATGCCGGGGAGTTTACAATACTCAAAGGTGTGTGAAGTCTGCCAATCCGTAGTTGACCAGCGTGGTGGACTATGGCCTTAATCTTCTCATTCAGAGAAGAGACCCGTGCTCAATAGTGGGCAGTGATGGGTGTGATGAATTCAGATTCAATCAACATAGTTCCCTGTCTATTATAACCGAATTATTTATCAACACCCAACATTCAAATGATCTGATTTATTATTCCGATTAAAATGTCATTAATTTCAAACAACGCAAATTCTATAATTAAATGGTCCTGTCTTATTAGAAAAGTAATATACTTTAACTGTGTTCCGAAATTTAAATTGAACCAACTTAATGTGTTATTCTAAAAGCAATCGTATCCCATCTTAATAGAGTCAGAATTTGTGTTGGATACAACAAGACCAGTTCAGGAAGAAGTACACATTTAAATTAGCCTAGAGTAGATTTCTCCTTGCAAATAATGGGCTTATCCCACGCAAGCCTCTTATAAGAATAAGCTAATAAAGTTGAAGAGTAAAAGCTCTTACTGAAATAGCTTTTAAACAATAAAAATGTGATCTAAATTGGCATACTTCATTATTTATTAAGGTTCTGAGTCGTTATTCACCTCTGCGAGTGGAAAGATATTTAAAATGTATTATAGAGTAATCTCAGCCATTTCATTGGATAATAAATTTTATCTCTTGGCATTATGGTGTGGGATTATTTAAGGCGTCGAAGTTTTTTATTTAATAATGTATTTACTGAAACACAAAAGTTTAAGGAGTTTTGAGGTAAGAAAAAGAATGCCTATCGACGACGATGTGACTTACGCACTTACGGGCCCGAGGTAGTGGGTTCGATCGGCTGTGTTACCAGTTATGTTGTAGTTCTGGAACCAACTTATCTGTGATGTAATGTTTGTTCAGTGTTTGGGTGTAATAAAAATATCTAGTATATAAATATTACATGTATTTATAAATGCATACGCATGTTTATCAGTTACCTTAACACCATAGTATAAGCAAAATTGCTTAGTTTGTGTTCGCCTTGTATATGTTGTCCTAAAATATTTATTGTTTTAATTGTAATAAAACCACTACACAAACACTAATGTTTTCCACGCGAAACACATGCCCCATTAGGGGCTTTTATTAGCTACAAATGTCATGTTAATATGAAGTAATGTACTTTAATAAGGCATGAACAGACCGCGCCCTTTTATCGTTAGTTTTATGGCTCAAATTATTTTAAGCATTCATTTTTCTCAGAAACGAAACGAATCACAAAATTGAATCTATTTCTTAGTCTACGCTAAAATTATAAGTGAGAAAGTCTTTAAACATTGTAAAAGCGAAAGTGTGTGAGGATGAAGGGATTTTTGTTTGTTGCTCCTTTACTCAAAAACTGCTGTACCAGTCGATATAAAAATAACATTTAGGCTTCTTTATATTGATGTACCTACTAATAAGGCGAAGCAATGGATATAAACTAGTAATACATAAACTTAAAAACTACTGGAATAATTTCGAAAATTGTTCTGATTATATAAACGATGGTATGCTGTATTTTATCCCTAAAATGAAAAGAAAATTTCCTATTAACTGTTTTCAAATAATAAAAACGAGGACAGTTCCTAGGTAAAGTATTTGAGGTTGGTTATAACATTTTTGAACACCACCATTTTGGTCTGCATCGTTTAGGTACAATCGGAAGCCTCCCTGTTCGTCGGTGTTGCCGTAAAAGTTATCATCCTTACTTGATTTATAATCGTCACGTTATTTACAAAACCTTTTTGCTCGTACCTGAATATTTTAAACTGAATATACACACCTGAACATATATTCCGACTTGACAGTTATCACTTTTGCGTACATGTTGTAATCTTCTGATAGAGTGCGTGAAACATGCTTTTATTTTAAAACCTGTTATTGCATTTTGAAAATTAATGGCCTAAGGAGCAAGAAAATTTATATTTCAGGCTCAAGATTTAGTCGTTACTCACCTTTACGAGCGGGAAGTCGTTTTTTAACGAGTTACTGAGCACGCAATCTCGGCGCAGAACAGATTTATTTGTGTGCAAGAAATGAGATTATTCTTACCAAACTTTAAGAATATCATTTGCAAGTAACCATTTCTTGTCCTGATATCATTGTTGATACAATACAATTTAAGGAATTAGCTCTAAGGACCTTTATTTTTAACGAAGCAGAGCGAAGCAAAACAGTTAACGACAATTAAAAGCTCTATTTTTGTCACTTTCTCCATTTTAAGGTTCCGCGCTTAAACTTAACAATGCCAAATATTACTAATATTTCGATATCTGTCTGTCCTTTTTAAGGCTGCTTACCATTGAAGATTGTTTCAACAATTTTAGCTTGTGTATACGTCATTTCATTTCGTATTGGAACAACATTGTTGGAAATCTCTGGACCTCCTCTGTATCCACCAGTCTTCATAAGTCCAGCGTGGTGAATAATTCTTTGGGCTACTCTGACGGATCCCTGTTTAGTAGTGGGTCAATAACGACTCTTTGACTGGTTCGTGGATTTAGTGTTTAGTGAACCTGACTTCTGGGCCCAAAGTAGTGGGTTCGATCTCCACCCGGAATTCGATCCCAAAACGTTTCTATGATATGCAGGAATGTTCGTTCTGTGTCTAGGTGTAGTAGAAATATCTATATAAGTATATACTTATAAATATATATGTATGTTTAAAAGTTGTCTGATCAGCATAGTACAAGCAAAAAATGCTTTTTTTGGAATAAGATGGCCATGTGTGAGTTGACCTGAGATATTTATTGATTTAAATTCATCTTTATTATTATGCATTATCATCCTCTCAACCCACCACGGCCCACTATTGAGCACAAGTCTCTTCTCTCAATGAGGACGTTAAGGCCATAGTCCACCACGTTGGCCAAGTGCGGATTGGCAGACTTCACACACCTTTGATTTTTTTGCAAACTCCCCAGCATGCAGGTTTCCTCACGTTATTTTCCTTCACCGTTATAGCGGGTGACATTTAAATGCCATTTAAACGCACATAACTCCGAAAAGTCAGAACTGCGCGCCCTGGGATCCGAACCAGGACCCTACGGTTCCTTACGGGTCCGGGGCCCCAGGGAATTATTATTATTATCTTTAGGTAACCGTTAACGGTTAGTGTAATTAATCTATCAGTGGCCAACTTTGACCACGGGTAAATTGAATTTTGCAAGGCATAAAGTGGTTTGAATTACGGAGCATTGAGTTACGTTAAACCTTGTCCCAGTAATCCAATCTGGTCCGAAAGTGCTAAGGTCACAACGATACATTAGAGTCACGTACTAGGAGCTCATAGTCCGGTGGTCTGTGTCGATTTAGTGATGTCTCGTGGTAAGGAGCAGCATGCTCGGTGAGAAGTTAATTTGTGGAAATTTTATGATGCCTTCTTGCTGTGGAAGGCAAGTAGAACACTTGGCCACGGTTTTCGCTTGGGTATAATGTAGGTTTAGTCATGACTACAGTGAACAAGCTGTTTCTAAGTTACATTCCCAAGATTACATCGACAGGTACCGTCAGGTGGGATTTTAGTCTAGTTTTAACTAGTACTATGTAAATAAGTCTGTTGCGATAATTATCGTCAGATAGAAATCGTTAAGCCACGTCGAAGGCCTCCGTGTGACGTAAACTCCTATGCCATGTTAGTTCGCCACAGACGCCTTCACCAATCCTCATTGAAGCAACTCCTCAGTTATAAAGGGAGACACGCTCCTAAGTGAACTAAGTTACCTCAGAACTTCGTCATTTATAAATCAATTTTGTTTAATCTTTTTATGTTTAAAAAAGATAGAGGTTGATCCGGTTTGTACTAAAGTTCGTATAAGTTTTCAGACATAACATAAATTTTATGTAATTCAACTAGGACTTCTATTAGGTATATTGTAAAGCAGGGGTGACCAATCCGCGGCCCGCAGGCCGCATGCGGCCCTTTGAGCATTTTTAAATTAGATTTTTTATGCTTAGAAGGTCAAACACTGTGTCACAACATATAAAAGCAATATTATACAAAAAAATTGCAGATTTATAAAAAAAATACATTGTAAATGCAAAACGTTAAGTAGATTTAATTAAGCATAAATGCTAATTTCTGTGCGTCCCTCTAGCAAAAATCTAATTTTAAACTGTCCCTTTAATTCAAAATGTTGCTCACACTTGCTATAGAGTTCCCAAGGTTAAATATTTGTTAAAATAATTTGAAAGTTTCGTGTTTATTTTATCCTTTAGCCGATACAAAATTTAATTAAAATTCGAGGAAACTGAATAATTATGTACACAACGGCACGACGGTTATTTTGTAGCTCCTCAGTAATAAAGACTCGTGCCTTGTAGACAACTTTCAATGGTTTCAAGTCAGTTTTATCAATATTGACCATATTTCGGGCGGCCTAGAATAGCTTTATCCATGCTGGCAGACTAGAATGTCAAAATTCAAAATCATTTATTTAAAGTAGGTGTTTTCAATACACCTTTGAAGGTATTTATTTGAAATCTACCACCGTTTCGGGAAGATGACTAAAATAAAGAGGCGAAAAACGTCATAAGAGACGACTGATGACTATAAGGTACTAGCTTTTGCCCGCGACTACGTCCGCGTGGTACAACCCCCATCTTCACCCACCTCCTCAACTCCTTCCTCTTCACACCTCATCTCTTCACTCCCACCGTAAAAACCACGTCTAGTGCATGAATGTAAACTTATATTTTTAATAATGAAGAACTTTCATCCCCCTTTTTTTTCTTGCCAGGTGTAAATGCTTTACGCATACTCACCCATGGGTAGGTGGGCGGTTTATGTGGCACGCCGGACAAATATACCCCTCTACCCACAAAAACCCCTGGGTTCTCCCAAACACGTAAGTGGGGAGGCCTCGGGAAATAACAAAGCCTTAGCTACCGAGATCCCTCCAGCGGGCTGTTCACTTACATATGTATATATGAGCCTGTATATGTGAGCCCCAATCTGATCCCCTGCGGGGTCTGCAGAAACGGCCTGGAGAACTTGGCCACCTCTGCCCGCAGAAAATGATGGTCGGTGCAATGCTGACGACGGTGTAACTTAAATCCCCAATTTCAAACCTAATCAAGCCTTTTTTAGGCTTAAAAAGTCTTTTTAAGCCACAAAAAGTAGCCTATGTTTTTCCTCAAGTTTTATTCTGCCCGTGTACTAAGTTTCATCGAAATCGGTTTAGTAGTTTAGACGTGGAAGACAGACAGGGTTACTTTTTTGTAAGATATACTCAACGTAGTTATACTCGATCCCGTTCTGCTACATTGGTCATACCTTTGATTTCTCCTGCTCAGGGCTACTCGTATTATTTCCTTCCTTGTATGCAACGTGTTAGTGACACCCCAGTGTTGCTAATTTCCATGACTGCTGGCGATCACTTAACATCAGGTGACCCGTCTGCTTGTTTACCTGCTTATAACGTAAAAAATATATCCTCTCATATTATAAATGCTAAAGGTTGTGACGATGGATGGATGGAGAGATGTTTCTTACTCCTTTACGCAAAAATTTCTGAACGGATTTGCCTTATAAGTACATTTTGCTCGATGGGATGACCGTATAGGACTGTACTTCTATTTTCGGACGTCCATTAGCATCTATCAGTTTCAATTAACTGTAAATTTTATTTTTTGAATATTAAAATTTTAATAAACTGTTTTTAATTATGTACTTTCCCGTTGTAGTTTATTGTTTTACTGGCTTTTCTCGTGACTACCAATTTTCACCCCCTCAAAGTTTTATATGTATATATAATGTAAGGGATATATAACTAGCAAATTATTATGAGCATTATATATGTCTTTTAGTGATTTTAAAATGTCAAATAAATGTAAAATGAAATTATAAGCACAGAGTCATTTGAATATGTTCCCGTTTTGTTTCCGTTTTGACGTGAAAGTGTCAAATGACAGTGATATGTAAGAAGATGGCGGATAGATACGGGGAGTTCTTGTCAGGCAGCTGCCGAATATACTCGTGTTAAAGTTGAAAAGTTCTGATATTATTATTGGTGTAATATGAAGAATACTATTGCTACTGTAATTAGTCGGTACAGAAAAAAATAAAGGAGAATCGAGTTCTGTTGGATGTTTTCTTACATCTCAAAAGTGGGATTTGAACCCACGCCCACATCCTACGAAGAGGTAGTACAAAAGGTGGGCTTAACGCTAGAGGCATTCTTTACCAGCCGACCGAATAAACAGACAGACAGCGAAGGTGGTATAGTAAAGAGCAACTGAGATATGTGGCATTATAATTTGTATGTACATAATACACATGAGTAGATATCAAATTCTAGCGCAAGAATTTGGTGTACCTCTTCACAGGGTATAATAAAGTTTTGAACAAATGAATAAATATACTTTTATAATTATATCTTCACTAATGTAGAATTTTCATCCCCTATTTAAATGTTTAAATTAATTCAAGCTTGTTTTCACAAACAAGTAGTCAGTATTTTATCTCAAGTTCTATTCTGTTTTTATCAAATTACATCAAAATTCTGTTAGTCGTTTAGACATGATGGTAACAGACAGACAGATTTAATTACTTTCGCATATGTAATATTAGTAAAGAAGCGAAATTGTACGGATTCCTCTTAAATCATAGGAACCGGAGAAATAACGTACATATATACAAAAGTAGATAAACTTTTTAATCACATTGATCATTTAAGGGCTACAATATATCCCTAAAAGGAAATAAAAATATTAAAAGCAACAAAAGAAGCAAAACCGAAGTAGATACCTATAAAGTCTGTTCATGCAAATAGGAATATGCGGCACCCCAATTAAGGCTCGAGATTGGCAATGCATCTGCAATAAACTTAGCAGAAGAAGTTAATTTGCCATTCAAGAGATTCCGGTTGAGATAATTTAAACTGTAAAAGATGGATTAAGCATCTGTTTACTTCCTGCAAAATAAAATCGTGTTTTTGAAGTCGATTGGACATTATTGTATCTCTATATTTATTATGAATATCTCTTTGATTCTATGTTGTAAAATTAAATAGTAAAATAATTAGTACACTGCTATTTGATGTTCACAATTTTCTTTTATTTTTTAGATAGTGTAATAAACCTAACATAAGGAACTTAGCACATTAATTAATGCATTCAGAGTAGTTAAATGTGTATTAAATTTCTCATTAGTATAGAATTTGTTTTCGTATATTACAACGTTAAATATATTTTTTTATTTGATATATTATGTACTTAATAATGTTTTTATTATAATCAAATAGAACCTATATATATATTTAATCTAATAATTATTAATAATATCTATTTAATTGTACTGACCGAATTATGTTAATACATAATTAATTGTGTTTTATAATTAAAACAGAAAACACCAGACTCCTAGATACACAATTTGTGAGTTGCAGCGCTAACTCTTGGCGCAGTGCACGAAAAACGCCAACGAACTTCATTTCCTCCAAATGCGACCTCTGACCTACATCTTTCTCTATTCATGAGCTTAAAAATTAAAATCTCTGGCTCGATAAACAGAAAATTACACCTCGGATTTATTTTTGAGGTGCAAAGAGGTCTCGTGCGCGAGTGTCCTAAAAAGACAGTCAAAATTTGTTTTATGAAACGCAGCTGGAATAACTTACGAGCGAGACTGCGGGGGTAGCAATTGAGGGATATTTAAGTGTCTACTTAGTCTTGGGAGCGTTCGTTTAAAAAACTTATATTAATTCGGAGCACGCGAAGCGTCGGGAAACTGAGGCGTGAAATTCAATAAATGTGTACAACTGAGACGGACGAAGCGACTTGTTGAGTGCCCCTAAGGCTCCGCCCTCCCAGGAATTACTTATAAGTTTGCCTTACAACATATTTCACTGCGTTCCTGCCTTGCTTGACTCATTACAGAACTGGTGCCAACGAGCACATATTCGTAACGCTCAGGAAATCTTTATTAATCTTAACATGTTAATGAATTTGCTGAAACAGTTTTATGATTTTGAAGAGAATTTATTTTAACAGATCAGCGACGTATGGGTGTAAATTCAATGATGTGTTGTCGGCCAAGCAGGGAATGTCTTTCAGGCAATCAGTTGAAAATCGACGAATAGTTAGCTAGCCAAAAAGGCTTCATGAAAAGTTAATAGCAGTTATAATTTTAAGAACTTATTATTATTTGTATTTATACATACGTATATCATTGAAAAGATCGCTTTCTATGTGTTGAAGATATTTTAGTAAAAAATTCCAGATAGTATTACAATAACTTCTGGAAATTTTGTCTGTGTCGATTATCTCTGCTGTCTGCACAGTGTGCTAATCTTAGAAACGGCTTAAAAGATCCGTGTTCCTACCCCGAAGCAGTTTTGGCACCTCTTGTATAATTTACTACGTCCTTGCATATGCCTCACCTTGTGTATGTCAGTAACTGTCGGCAGTTACTTCAAGTAACCTAAACCTATATACTAACTTGACACCAAAGAGCAAGTTTGTTGCCTGTTCACCCTTGTACCTAAATTAGGTCCAAGATATTAGTTACATATATCTGAGTAGCTACTATGTTCTTAGAAATTCGGTGTAAGGTTTTACTACTTACAGCCTGTATGCTTACACCTCAGTAATTAATTTCATCTTATGAGCGATTAATTTCTGACAAACTTTGGCCCAGGCTAGAAATCCTTGGGCTATTTAAGATAGTTTGGTGTTTTAGGGCAGGGTGGTAGCGACATTCAAAATAATATCTGCAAGTAAAACGTCATAACTCACTTTTTGTGCAATTTGGAGTCGCAATCGTATTAAACGATAAGATTTTAATTCAAAATTAAGAAAAAGTGAGTTACTATGTTCTTCCCTACAGGTTTCAATTATACAGTCCAGATATACCATAGCATGGAGTTTCAGAACGGACTCGTGCTTGTTTGTTGTTTCCGTTAGTCCCCAGAAAAGGTTGGTTAAGAAGAGTGGAAGGAGAAGTGGTAAAGAAGAGTGGACGAAGTAGTGTTGAAGGAGAGTGGAAGGAAAAGATTAAAAAATGGAGAAAGAAAAAATACGAAGACAATAATAGTTTAGCTAATTCTCAGTACAATTAACACACTATTTGGAGTATACTACACACTAACTTTAATATCAAACTTATTTAATGTCTTGTCCAATAGAGCTTAATTAAGGCGTATTTTAATACATTAACTTTTCGGTTAGAATACACAGATATGTATATCTTCGGAGCCCTATTTTTGGTTAAATAAACATAACGGGAAAATTTATAGCATGAACAGGTTTTCGGGATTTTCTAGTACCTTTGGGGTTGGAAAAACGTACATTACACCTACATTATACATATATCAAGCCGTACATTTGAATAACAGATTCTTTGCGACAACTTTAAATGGATGTTACATGTACATGAAACGTTGGGGAAAAGCAATATTAAACTTGCTGGTTTGTGGCCGATGAGCGCTGGAAATGACTGAGCATTTTTTATCTAAACGTGTTTTATAATTATTTTATATTGTTTGGAGTTCAATCTATAGTCCACTATCTCAATTGGGTTTAGTTTTGCCATCTCATCGGTAGATGGAGTTGTATGAAATGCTGAATCACGCTAACAACTGTTTCGTGGAAGATGCATAAATATCGTCATGAATGAACTGTATTTACTCGGTCACATATTGTTTCAACATTTTATGCCACATGAACTTTGAACATATGTACCCAGCTATCTATAACTATGTCAAGATTTTGGTGAAATATTGAAACGTTTTATTAAGATCATAAATATGAAGACTTAAATGACATTTTTAATGTGAAAGGTCGATTAACAGATGAGGTACATAATGACAATTTACTGTTGCCATGAACCTCAGAAAGTCCAATGGCATCACCGATACTTTGAAAAAGAACTGGCTCCTTATGGAACTTTAAGATTACAACCAAAATCCTACATCACGACAACAAATGAATGGAGGAAAGTTGAGTAAACGTAATTTCATCGTAGACATCCCTACGGAACGCCCGACGCGCTTCGCTTCATCTTACATCAAGCGAACCGCGAAGGACTGGAGTAAGTTGTCCGCGACGGCGTATCTTAACGAATGTAAGGTAACTTTTAAGTCATGTTTTTAATTTTAACTGAGTTAGTCGATTAAGGATGACTAGGACCGCCTGCGGAATCCTCCGCGTGGTATGTTGACAAAAAGTAGTCTATAAAGCCGTGCGCGAAATTTCATTTTGATCCGTCCATTAGTTTTTGCATGAAGAAATAACATAACATCCATCCTCACAAACTTTCGTATCTTTAATATTAACAGCATTCTGCCTAAAAATCCGCCTGCAAAGAAAAATTATCAGTCTCTTTCGGACGCACACACCTTAAAGGTTGCATTAGGTAGTTTAAAGAACTAAGTAATCTGTGTGAGTACGTGTAATCAAAAAAAAAGTTGTTTAATCAAAAAATATTCCATTTTTTTTCTTTCTTAAGTTTACGGCAAAACAGGCCTTGTACTTTAGAATTATGTACTAAGAACTGGCAGACGAAAAAAGTCAAATGTGAAAGGTTTTTGGTCTCCCTTCTGCTATTTGGCCTTTTTATTTCCATTTTCTTCAACATCTTTCCGCCGCGTCTGTCGCGGTAAGTCAAAATTAGAGGCACTGGAGACTACTAATCAACATCGTCGTGACTTGAGTCTCTTTGGCATAAAATAATCACAAAAAATACATAAAATAGCATTAGTATTTTACATAAATGTACTATCTTATGGGACTTCCAGGCAAATAAAAGGAATAACAAACAGAACGGTATGAAATTATGATTTTCTCATCCGTACAAATTTTGTAACATACAAGTGACTAAGAATGTGACATTGTTTTCTTATAAAACTCTCATTACATGTTTAATAGACTAATATCTTGGAACGTAGTAACTTTTCAATACGAGAGTTTTATAATAATAACGTAAATGAAATTTAAAAGTATTGCTTTGAAAAAAATAATTGTTTATAAGATTTCTACGGTTATGAAAAATGGCTATATCTTGACCGGTATGGAGTTTTAATTGTGAGTGTCCTTGCTTTCAAAGCAGAGGGTTTTAATTCCGGAATTTACACGAATCAAATATGTAATGATGAATTAATGAAAACATAGCTACATGTGTCATCTGTAAAAATATTCTTCTCGCCACTCTTGCCACAACAATAATTAGTACAAATGGGTCGACCGTTACAGTTTTAAAATATTTGGTGTCCGTGATAATGAAATTTTAAAATCATAGTCCTAGGATTATAATACTTATTATGATTTGCCATAGCAGATTCATAGAAAACGGTCGGGAAAAGGAAAAATGTATAGGCGGGCGTTCAAATTACATAAATGCATGCATTAAAATCCAATCGGTTTTAGAGTTTTAAAACAAATTGATTCAAATGAATTAGTCGAATAGCATATTTTTTTTAATATGTGACATTGATACCTAAAAAATCCTTTGGAATATTTTACTTTTTAGTTTTATGAAAATCGATTTAGAAAAAAATGCAAATTGATTTAATACGATACAAAGTATCGAATCAGTACTAAACTGAGTTTAGTACTAGGTTTACGAAGTAGTGACTTGATTAGGGACCGCCTAAACTAAATTTATCTTCTGTTTCTTATAAAGAAAATCTATTTGAAACTTACAAAGTAGCCAAATAAGTAATCATTCAATAGTAAGTTACAAATTGAAAACAAAGTTATAAAAGGGATTTGAAGTATACACTTTTAGTCTGTAACTAACTCCTAGAACAATTGTAAAATAGACTATAATTTACAAGCATACAATTTTATATCTGTACATGGAAGATATTTCAGAAATTACCTAGATTGTGTAATAGAACATATAACAATGCTTTTTAGGACTTTTGTCTGTTTGTTCATTTGTTCTGCCTAACCTAAATTCCAGTCGATTAGTTTTGTGTGCATTTGTCACTAACAAAGAAGTTTAATAAAAATATAGCTTCTGCATTTACAACCCAAAAATGCAAACGTGGCATATTAAAAATATTTTTAATAGCAAAGAAACTAGAACCCATGTTAATGCATACAAAAGAAGCAGTCCTTCTGAATTTATCAGCATTAAAATTTCTTCGTGAATGCTAAATTTTAAAACTGACGACGCAGCAAGACTGTTCCCACCTAAACTCGAGAGCAACCAGCCTCCCTGCGTTGCGCCAGTCAATTGAAAATCCTTCACATTTTTTCCCTCCAGAGTAAAAACTCAGCATTTATAATATTGCTACAAAGGAAAGTTGGAGTGTTGTCTCGTGCCTTATCTGTCAAAATCTGTTCCTCGGATGCTGTAACATATCCTGGTATCCCATTAAGGGTTATCGAGACTATTTGAGTTATGGAGAAAGTGTTGCTTTAATGATGCTTTAATAATTCCACTCTGGAATTTTCTGTGACCCATATTTTATGAAGATTATGAATATGATATTTGAGGCTTTCTTTCTAAACAAACGATAAATAATGTATTTAATAGGTGTACCTCTTAGTGTTCTAAAATTTTGAATGTCCCTAAATATTTAACTTATATTTAAGACCGACGACTAAGGACTGCTATCTCCTCATAAATGAGGAGATACTCACCAACGCTAATGCAATACCAAATTGGAGCCGTCGAAATACTTTTCGATACCCAATGATGCTTTACTCGACCGATCCCTAACGCACTACACAATTTCCTCCTTTATAGTCTCATGATCTATTCTACCTCTGTGCCAAGTTTCATCAAATTCGGTTCAATCGTTTACACACGATAAGGTAAAAGACAGACAGACGAGTTACTTTCACATTTATAACATTAATACGGAAGTAAAGATAGCAAAGCAACAACCTAAACACTCAACTCTCATACGCTATTATTCAAATTAAAACTATTAAAACCAGCCCTTCATTTAAATTCATCTCCAGATATTAATATTAGAACCACAAATAGCAATCTCATCTTTAATTTTCGTCTTGTAAAAAAGCAATAGAACTGATTGAAATCATCCTTCTGTTTTTAATTAAAAAAACAGCGAAATATATCCTCAATTACACCGATAAAGAGTATACAGCCATTGATGATACTCGTAGCGTTGCCGATCAGAGCCGTTGAGGAGATGTCAGGAACTTCAACAATGGCGTCGATCCGTAATTAAAAATGGCCGCCGTGCTTTACAAAGAGTTGAGTGAAGCTTCAATGTACTTCGTTAAAATATTACTATGTATTACAATGTAACGATAGACACGAAATTACTAATTTACTTCTTTTAATTACTTATTTTTAATAAATCTGATGATTTTGTAGATGTTACGCCTAAGAACCATAACTGCAAATATCCGTCAAATATATTCGTCTATAATCCGACATCCGTACAAATCTTGTTATCTTTCTGTCAAAACAATAGTCCTGTTATTTTAAAGTGGAAAATTGCTAAGATTCTGAATAACGCGACGAACTACGATTACATTCATCAATAGGGACCGTAGACCGTTATTCTTTGTCGATAAAAGCAATTTTGTTGTTCATCATGTGATTGAACTGCAAGTAATAATTGAATTCAGGTTGTTTCCTTTTGTGGGTTTCACAGGTCGTCGCAGTCTGAAACCGATATGTTTTATTACTATTAGCCGCTTTCGAATCTTTAATTATTTTTTATAAATATTTTTTTTTATAAATAAACAAACAAAAACAAATTTATTGACCTTGTTTTACATTACACTAGATGTACCCGCAGCTTCGCTTACACAAATTGTATTTTTTTATTACAAGTAGATTTAAATGTATATAAGAATAAGGATAGAATAAAAGACACGGTGAATTTATATCGAAGGTGTTATATTAAGGATATGTAAATTTCAAATTCAAGGTAAACATATACACCTATCAACCAGGAGCTTGTATCGAAAATTTCAAAATATTCAAATTATTTTGCCTTTTTTTTTAGTACAGAATATCAAAAAACTAAGAAACAAGTACATACTTTATTGTTATAAATTTCATGCAAGTCTGTTAATATTTAAGAAAAGGCCTTCAAACTTTCTTTCCCTTACCCAAGGAAACCCGGGAATCATTCGGAATAAAAAGTATCCTAAATGTAAATTGAGGATGTAAGTAATCACTTTAAAAAGTTTTATCCAAATCTGTCGGCGAGTTTTCGCGTGTTCAGACAATATTTGAATTGTCTGAACTGAATTTGACAATTATTTGAAAAAAAAAATCGTGTTCTATCTCGTTATTAAAGTGCCCCCTCATTAAAATTAAAAAAAATATATTCAATATATAGAATACATGAGTTTTATTACAGTATAGATAGAAGTAATTTTATTTTTACATAATTATATAAAAAACTGACAATACATTAATTGCTGTTATTTACAAAAAAAAACTCCACTCGGGTAATTGAGCAGACTTATAATACCCCTCTATTTATGTGTTTGTGAGTGTATATGTGAGTATACTCGTACTACAGGTGTAAAATATTTCGTTTATTACATTCACAGAACCGCCACCTTAAGTAATTTCATCATTCCTCCAATTTTGCTGTTTCGTCAATATAGCAAATTCTCCCCGCATATTAGTAGCAATAATCCCTTATTAATAATTCCTACCAACACTCCGCAACATTATCCAGTGGTGTGAGAACTGTTTAACTTTCCTACCGTGCTTGTTTCTTATCTCGCGGGAAAGCAAGGACGGTAATGAGAGAGCTCTGAGTATACTGGGTAGTGACTACAACGCGTGAGCCTAATGAATTTGTGAGTTGATATTAATATTATAGATTTCTTTATTCAAAACATTGTAACCTGTTTCGTACAACTGTTCCCAAAACCGGTTATTAAATACCGGTTGTGGTGTTTGATATGATTTGGAAAAACGATGATAATTTTAGTACATATCGCGGAAGAATGAATTCTCCACCGCTTTGGATGACTTTTGCTTAACAAAGAAAACTTAGTATTTTTGGACAAAATAATGTTTCGAAATTGATTTTAAAATGTGAATGAGGTCTCTTGCAAACTTATTGAAACAAAAATGGTCGTTCCATAACACAATTATTAACATTATGTAAAAAATGTGCCTTTTAATATATTTTTTACAATAAGAGAAAACTCCCTAACTTATATGAAGCTGTATTTTACACTTATAAGACAAAGAAATGGAATTTGAAATTGTCAAGTAAACATTAACTAAAGTTCTTAATCTATACAAGAAACTTCGAAACAGCTTGAGAATGTACAGATATCAAAATACTACTTAAGTATACTTTGAAGCATTTTGCGGTTATGAACTGAAGACAGATTATTCTTGAGAAATAAGATGATAGAATTGTAACTCTATTCATACCTATATATATACATATATATTTATCGGTGTTTTTAAACAGATTTTTGGGTTATATGTTGGTAAGGATTTATAAATAAGTATTTATTTTTATATATATACATATATATGTATATACCTTACCAACATATAACCCAAAAATCTGTTTAAAAACACACATAAATATATTGCTTTAGCATAGGGGAAAACTCCGGTCAGGCGAGGTGTTATACTTGGGGACCGGCCGAGCTCCAGCAGTTCTTAGTCGGAATTTGTATATACTAGCGATACAGAAAACTCCGATAGCGTGATTCAGGTTTTATCGTGACGTCATCGTATGACGTGTTGTGCGATGTCACCACAACAGTATGTAAAAAGTTATACGAGTCAAGTTACTGCCGACATATTTTGCATATGAATAACCTTGAATTTGCTTATGAAGAACGTGAATGAATATGAAGGCGTGAGAATGGATATCATCTTTTACTAATTTCAAAACTGTTACAATAGATTTGTAGATTTTACAAAAAGATTGGGTCCTGAAATAAAGAAGTTAACAATTAATCGTGTAAATTCTCGATACTGAAATTAAAAGTAACTCTCAAAACCTCTAGACAGTGCTAGACAGCGTATCCACTGATTAACCCCTGTAGGTCAAATAACGTCTTATTCATAATGTAATACATGAATGATACACAAAAAATTGAAAATTCTTACATCGAAAAGTGCATTTTGGGCAATATAAAAAAAAATTGCCTTTTATTCATTAATCTATATGTATAAAAATGAATTTGTGATTTGTGAGTTTACTTGTCCTTTATAGACTCTGAAATGGCAAGAGATAGAGCACTGATGTCTTTAGCAACTTCGTTCAGAGTTCTCTGGAAAAAGTTTTGGAACCAAAATTCCAAAAGCCAAATTGCCAAAGATCGGGCACATGGTTGATGAGTTTATAGGCAGCAATGCGTGCCGGGTACAGCAAGTACTTTATATAGCCCTAGGAAGTGCTACTTGAATACTGATGAATACACTGCCTCCCAAGCTCCATTTATAGTAAGTAAAACCACAATGAATACGTTTATATGTAACAATATTCATGCTTGACGTTATTTTTAAGTTAAGACTACCTCAATTTCAATGCGCTTAATATTTTCA
>DWJZ01000951.1:0-26625 GCA_018249125.1 Asbolis capucinus | reverse complement strand
TTTTAAGTACTGGATGTGGCACTAGTGACATTAGTTTCTATGTCATTTACAAAAGCGTTTTATTTAGAATAAACTGGGTGTTGTATTTATTACTATGTTGAATTATGTATGAATCTAAATTATTTTTACTAGAACGAACATTACTTTTACTAGAACGATTCGCAGCAGTAGTTCCTGGGGGAATTGTGTACACCCTTGTTCACTTCTATATTGGTATCAAAGATACAAACTCCCAACTGAACTAAGAGAAGATAATTTGACCACAAGAATTGTGTAACAAGCTAGAGTCTGGCTTGTAGTCGTCATCGTAGGGGTCGGCAACCTGCGGCCCGCGGGCCTCATGCGGCCGCTATGCCATTGTGGTGCTCAAACCCCATTTACACGGCACAAGTTAGTGTTTCTTGAGATCCAAACGACACGTGAATACGGCCCGGTATATCCTTATGAAATTTGTGGTCCTCATATAAGAAAAGGTTGCCGACCTGTGCGCTAGACAATAAGAGGTGGGTCTGCGGTCGGAACGGTCGAATAGCTGTTAACTTTTACTACACTGTCGCTTCTCACGACAGTTTTATGTTGTTCACCAACGCGGGACACTTTTACACCAGTCTGATAAACAGAGTCAAACACAAGTTAGTTACTAATAGAGAAGTAAGGAAAGAAAAAAAAAATTTATTCCGCTGTAGGAATATGAAGTCCGGGTTTTTAAATGATAAAAATGATTATAATGTACAAATTCTATCATAAATATTTGTAGTTTTTACGAAATTGTTTTCAAAAGATAAGCTGAGGAATTATTAAGTCGATTCCACTTGTTTTCTATTAGATGCACTAAAAATATTGTAGGTTCATAAGTATATTGAAAATATCTACAGAAATAAATGATTTGTGTTTGAGTTCCATACAACTGCTGTGTAAACGGACAAGCGGAGTGAGTGTAGGGTTGGCTACTGTATTAAAATCAGCATTCCATTATTTTGCAATACACCAATTTCCGCTTCAATATTAAAATTGCTTCATCTCAACCCACGACGACCCAGTATTGAGCTAGGGTCTCTTCTCTGAATGAGAAGGTTAAGGCCATAGTCAACCACACTGGCCAAGTTCGGATTGGCCACACACTTGTGAGTTTCGTAAACTCCCCGGCATGCAGGTATCCTCATGATGTTTTAATTCAACGTTACACCGAGTGAGATTTAAATGCTTAAAACGCACATAACTCCGAAAAGACAAGAGCGCGCTCTGGAATTCCAACCCGGACTCCCCGAGTAGGAGGCCGAATTCTTAACCACTAGGTCATCACTGCACCCAGTTTTAACTGTACTTTAATAGTATTATACTGTTAAAAAAACGACTCCTAAGATACTGTAAAAAAATGAAGGATACAAAAAACTCTTATCAGCTCTACATAGCTAAGCTATACAGCACTTAAAAACAATAAAAAACAGAATACTGTGGATTGCACAAAAATCCTTTTATCTGTGACATTGAGATATCTATGGTCTATTAAAATTACTATGTTTCTTTCCGTTTCCGGTTGGTCTCGCCCGGCTACTATACTGCGACGTGTAATGTCAATCACTGACAATGTAAAAAGTGTTAAATCTATATTATGACGGTTTTACATAACAATTATTTACAAATATTATTAAGAGAAATTTTTGATTTGCTGTGTGTATGTCATCAAATATTGGACGTCTTAAGACTGGTTGATTTTATCAAATTAATCGCAAACGCAAATACTGTAATTTACTTTATCGCATTTTGATCACGAGGACATTTCTTGTATGCATATGCGAGCTAAGTTAGTGTTTAAGGCTTAATTTTTTAGAACTACAGCAGTCTCACCATAAACGAATTAAACGGTTCAGGAAAAGGATAACTTGTTTCACCTGGTTTTACCTCTGTTTTCTACAGACATGACAAGATTACTTTCATACTTTCACCATCCTTACACATTAATGCCAAATTATCCAATTACTTTTGGAGTTGTAATATCAAGGCCAGTAACTCAACAACAATTTATATTCTATTTCATTGTAAATATATGAAATCAGGTTACAGGCTGAGCGGAATATGCGAATCTTTCAATAACTCTGCAATCAATCTGGTGCGTTGTTCAGACGAGTCTTTTAATCGAGTATTAGATTGGCCTCATTGATTTGCCAATTCAGTTTTTCTTGTCGTATTTTTGGTAGGCAGAGTATACACTCGAAATTAGAGTATAATATCATCTACTCGGATCACATCCATATCATAGGAGTTTGTCGCTACGAGAAGCGAAATATGTCGTTTATGCGTGAAAGTAAGTGGCACGGCGCCATCATGTTGATTACATTATATTGGTAAATTTTCAGGTAACTTCGATGTTTCGTAACACGTTAATACTCTTAAAACATGATTGCCAAATGATTGTACATAGTAAGTTTGTTACTTTCTTTTCTTTGTAAGAATTGTACGTGATATATTCGCCCTTTGAAAAAGGGCTTCCATCGTAAGGTATTTCAAAATGTTTATGGCAATCATGATTTATATCCTGCCCAAATAAAGCAAGAGCCTCACAGTATATTTAAGGTGCAGCTTGAGAACTTAACTTGGAAAGATCCAAGTGAACCGTAAGGGAACCGTCTTATACAATGACCGTAGCATAGTCACACATCCCTTTTGGATGGCAATCATGATTTATATCCAGCCCAAATGATCCAAGAGCCTCAGGAGTTTCAGGTGCAGCTTGAGAACTTAACTTGGAAAGATCCAAGTGAACCGTAAGGGATTCATCTTATACAATGACCATGGCATAGTCAAATATTCTTTTTGATTGCAGTTACTATTTATATTCAAGACAAATGATCCAAGAGCCTCACAGCATGTTTCAGATGGAGCTTGGGAACTTTACTTGGATAGGTTCCAGTGGACCATAATGGCATGAACTTATACAAAGATCACAGCAAGGTCAAACATTTCTCTTGCACAAGAAAGGTCTTACCTAATATTATTTGTGCACCGAGAGCCTCAAAGCTTCCACTCCTGCAGAACTTTACTTGGATAGGTCCCAGTTGTCCATACAGGGAATCGTCTCATACAAACACCACAACATCCCTTCTAATGCAAGGTCTGCTCGACCCAGCATATTACAGGTTATAACTTGTTACACATTACCAATACTGCCAAGGACAAATCGAAAAGCACAGAAATCTTGGATCTATCAATTCGATTCGGATTACTTATTCAGACGGAAACCCGATGAGGTGTTCCATGGAATAAATCTTCAAGTTGGAGAAAATGTAGTTGAATGAGAAGTTAGAAACGTTCTCATAGCCTCATTATAGACAATATGAGGCTATGAGAACGCTATGAGGTGTTGAGTATTAGGATATTTTGGTACATCGCTCTTTTTTTCTTTTTCTTTCTGCTTTTACTTTCCTTGATGAAGAAAGGTTTCTTCTTTAACGGGGAGTTCAGCATTCACTGTGGTTATCATGATTTTAAAGTGACTCAGACCGCTTCATCCCGGGACTGCACTTAATTAGTACCACCGGCCATGGGGAGGTTACTATAGGAATTAAACATGTTTATGTTCTTGTCAGTTTGTTTGCAAATGTATACATATGTATATGGCTTATAAAGCTTAAAATAACTTCATAATAGTATTATAAAACAAATAGTGAGGTGAAACTATGGTTATTTATTAGTAGGTACAAGTTTATAATAACATATTATTTATTGAAAAAAGTGACAATGTATTTGTTAAGTTAAAGTACTAATTAATATTTATTTTTTATTTATTTATTTATACTTTATTGCTTCAACAAAATATTGTTACAACAGGCGGACTTAATGCTAAATAGCATTCTCTAACGGCCAACTTTGAGATTTTGCAGAGAACTAAAAACGCGGTGCAACAAAGAATAGAATAAAATTAAAACAGAACAGAAAGTAATAAATAAGCTATAAATAAAATAGAAGATGATAGAAAAATAATAACATAAAATGTACACACATGTTATCATATACAAATATTATATACATTGTAAAATGTTACTGCGATAGCTGAGCAGAAAGCAGAACATGAACTTTTCTTTTAAAGTTGGTCTTAGTGCAATTTTTTGATTTGAGTGGGAAGAACATTCCAAAGCCGTATACACTGGAACGTGAAAGATTGTGAAATGAAACCAGTACGGTGAAGTGTGTAAGCCAAATGGAGAAATTCTGAAGAGCAAAGGCGTCTCTCATGCGAGATACCGAGATACTGAAACTTGCATTTTAGGTAGTTGGGTGAAAGAGGATTAAAAAGTATAGAGAAAATAGATTTAAGTAAATGTAGCTGTCTACGCTCGCGAATTGGGAGCCATTTAAGCTGGCGACGAAAGGAAGACATGTAGTCGAATTTACGAAGGCAAACGTCAATCTCAGTATCTATTAAAAAAACCACATCTAAATCCGTTGCGTAGTTTTAAAGATTTAAGAATACATAATGATAAGGGACAGACAGAGAAAGCAACTTCGTTTTATACTACGTAGTGATAAAACTAAATTAAATAGCTATCTGCTGGTCTACCGTTTTTATAGAATGGTAAGCAGTTGTAGGTAGATAGTTCTTTGAAGTAAAGTGTACCAATCTGCAGTTGGTCAATGGCCTGTTTCCATCGTAGAAGAGACCCGAGCCGAACAGTGAGACATGGATTGCAATGACGAGGCAAATAAAGTTATAAATATGAAATTATGTACGAGAAATCTCATTCTCACATAACTACTTAACACATTACTGTAAGCTGCATAAGGGTTAGGGATTTTATACCAGTTGAGGTGTTTGGTACCTACTCTTTTGAGAACATTACCTTGAGCGATGGCTTCTTTTAACATTATAGGCGTTATCAATTCTGAAACAACATTTGCTGCACCCGGCTCGTTCTTCTCATCAACTTTCACAATACAATTTTTATTCTTGGGTAAACAACAACAAGGTCTATCTTGTGTAGTATCGACAGACAATGTCCGAAGCGTAGTATTTCTTTTTTTAATTATATCCATTTGCTTCCAAGTTTCTGTGTTTTGACAAAAATCAGTTTGCTTGGTACGAACTTTATTTGTATTTAATGATTGATTTGATTGCAATTCATTGAATGCTTCGGAGGGTAAGTATTTTCCTTTCGCCGATATTTTTATACCTTTGGCATCGAAATTAATTTTGTTTTTGCGAGAATCTAAAAATAATAGCAAGATTAGGACAAAAGCACCCACATGGGTAGACATACAATCCTATATTATACAAGGTCCTTAAATTGAACTAAATTAGTGCGCTTAACCATCTAAGATCACATAGCCGTTTACCATCAGATGGAATAGTGGTCAAGCACTAATTTATACAAAATAAAAAAATAAATCTTGTCATTGTGCCAATTTGAGCACAAATGCGGAAATTACGAAATTTTCATTTGAAAATTATCGTCACCATTCAAAAAGAAAAGAAAATAATATTCTTTTAACTTGCGCATCGAAAAAAAATGTTATTATAATACTTACTATATGATAGAAAATCAATTGTTTTTAATGGTGATAAGTTTTCGGAAATCTGAATGCAGATAGTCGAATTGAAATTATTTAATCTGGTGTTCTTCATATGGTCGTTGGTAGTAGGCGTGATAAGTATAAGAGAAGAGTTAGTTATAGTTCGTCTTAACATTAATTCATTAATTATATCTTCAATTGTGTTTTCACTATTGGATTCATTAACAATAACAATTGATTCTTCTATAGTTTCCGTTTCAGAAATTTCCCCATTATCCATATCTTCATAGGAATATCTATCAAGTACTGCATCAAATCTTTTGTACAAATCTGTTTCAAGAGTGTCAGATAACCGAAATATACAGATATCACGATTAAAGGCCGTATCACTGGTTTCGTAATAACTATCCGTTATATCAAAATCTCCATTTGAAGCGTCAGTGGAACACTCATATAAACAGTAAATGTCACTGAAAAACAAACATATTTCCCTTATTCAACGTAGGGTACGAAAATATAGAAAATTCTTTCAGGATAAGGGATAAAAGTTTAAGACTGAAAATTATCTTACTATTATGAATTAATGATGACTAGCCGATACTAATGACTTCATGCAAGAAAACACCAATTCGTATTATAAATATTAATGCCCTACCATAATGGTATCATTATTGTAAATTCATTATGTCAAGCAACACAGTGCCTGTTAATGAGGTATCCGAGGATAAAAAATTTGTAAATAAGGTAATAAACGTTTATTTTTCCCTCGGACTTTTAAAAGGCCTGAAATCCCTTAAAGTATATTTACGGAACCAATAAAAAAGAGAAATTTTCCTACTTTCTTAATTATGTCATATCAAATGGCAAAATGAAAAATTAAAAACAAAATCAGTATTAATTGATTGCTACATCATTCATGCTGGATTAGGCATTTCTACTCTAAAATATATTACGCGCGAAACTAGAAATCCTTTTTTACTTATTTTAATAACTTTTCTCAGTGCCGAAATGAATGTTTGTAACAAGTTAATAAGGTTATTCACCTACATAATTGTCCATTATACTACTTTACTCTGAGTACATACGAATCCTGAAAGTAATTTGTTCAGAAGCATTAACTGAATCGATTGCACGAATGATGTTTGTTTGATTTTACACCACCTTGCCTCAAAAATATTTTAAATATATTACAAGTTGGACACCCGATGCAAAACACTCATTGGCTAACTAGTACCGCAAGCGTAATACGACACTCAAGGTAACTGTGGCAGTGACTGCACCAGCTTATACCACTATTCCGTGAAAAAAAAAATTACCTTTCTATACACTAATCTGAAATATATTGGTATGGTAAGAACGTAAGCGGTGTGCGATGCCAAAGTATCCATGATCATGTGTTGTTTTGTACTATGCCAGTAGTACTAGCCCAGCAAGCTTGTAACTTTGCAAGTTTTCAAGACACTTGAATTTTTTTAGGTACTCGTTTGTTGTGTAGGCAATTTTTTTAACGCGTATCTCGATATATATACAAAGAATAACGTTGTAGAAATGAAACGTGACAATGACTACCTTGTTTTAGAACTTTTTTTCCCTGGGAATTGAAAAGTGACTTTCTTTACATTAAATATTTGTTGAAAATAAGACATTCCAAACGAAAAAAACAACTTTATAAAGAAATACTTTTGTTCAAACTTTTATCCCTCTTTTCTCGATAAAGTAGTAACATTTGTTAAAGCGATAAACAAAGCCAATGACATACTATGTATGGTATGGAATTGGAAATGGCCTCAGCACAGGGGCTACAGAATGGATTAATTGTAACCTTTAAATTACTATTTGTTTCATAATTCAAAACGTTTGAAAATTTCCTCTATTCGTCTTTAATTAAAATTAGTTAAGAAGAACAAAAATAGTGGTGGGACACTTTAGAGCAGGGCGTTACTCGAGGAAAAATGTGTTAAAATGAGAGAGCAGTCCAGAAGGCAGTGGTTCGTAAATTTGCCTTTGCGAAATGACACCCGTACTTTGGGGGCTAGTTATTAAAATATGTTTCTCATGTTATTTACCTAAGAGAATCTGTTGAACTGTTGATTGATACAGTTTCCTTAAATTTATCGTATTTAATGTTTTCTTCATAATACGTCGAAAGACTAAACGACGATGTTTCAGCGGTATCACGGATATAGCTAGTAAAGTCACTATTTGAATATGGAGATAAGTAACGAATAGATTCTGTCGATTCAAATGCATAATTATCAAATGATTCTGAAGTAAAAGATAAGGATGAAATTGTCCTTATTAAATATATTGACTCAACACTTGATTTTGAGCAATAATTTATTATAGATTTTGAGCATATTGATGATAGACTTTCATTGTTAGTGATAAAAATTACTGTATTTTCGTTAGTAGAATCGTTAAAATTTTGTAAGTTAATTGTGTCGGAATCAATCTTCATTTCTGAAAGACACGTTTTCATAGGTTCTTGGATTACATAACTTGACGATTTTTTTTTCAATATTCTTTCACTATTTCGGTTATGTAGAGATACGGTCGGAGAAATAATATTTTTGTATACAGAACTGTTTATAGATATAACCTTTTGTTGTTGAATTACTTTGTGTCCAATTTTTACTTCTTTATATATATTTATATCTTTATTATCTATTAGTGAGTTTTGCTTCAACTGTCTCATTTGAGAGCTCGAGTTTTGCACGAGGCTAGATTCTAGGGATTTATATGGTAAAATTTCTTGTATTCTGCCTACAGTGACTCTAATTCCTTCATTATCAGTAAAAACTCCACCTTTTACACCTGGAACACATTCATCGGGACATGGGCACAGTGAAGATATATCTGGTGAAGTTACTCTGATTTTAACATAGCTATGTTTAAATCTTATTTTTTTCTTATCACATCCACAACCACGATCACAAGTTGTTGTTTTGATAATGTCTTCAAATTCCTCTTTAATGCCAGCCTTAGCAGCAATTTTTGATGCAGATACACCAATTTTCTTGGATTTTGTCCTTATTTTGCCTTGTTTTTCAGAAGGCGTAAGCTCTGCTGAGAGACCTACGTCTTTCCGCACTTTTTTAACTAGTGCTTTTTCAGATGGCGTTTTACCCTCTGGCATCGGAAGACCAGCCTCAGCTAAACCTTTAAGTATTTTTTCTTTCTGAGCTGCAGTTTTACCTTTAAGGGGTGTAAAAAGGCCTTCTGCTTTAGCTTTTTTGACAATTTCTTTCTCAGATGGAGTTGTAGCTGGAGGAGGTAGACCGAATTCGGTTTGAACTTTTCTTATCAATGACTTTTCCGATGCTGTTTTACCCTCTGGCAAAGGTATACCCAATTCGGCCAATTTTCTTAAGATTTCCTCCTTTTTTTTAGGTGTCTTTCCCTCTAACGGCGTTAACAATCCTGCAGCTTTAGCTTTACGTATTTTTTCCGAGGGTATAGCTGCAGGTAAGGTTGTCGCTTTTACTTTGGCAATCAAAGATTTTTCTGACGCTGTTCGTCCTTCAGGTAGAGGCAATCCCATTTCAGCTTGTTGTCGCAGAATCTTTTCTTTTTGTGATTTAGACTTGCCTTCTAGAGGTGTAATAATACCAGCTGCAATAGCATTGTCGTATTTGGCTTTATCGGAACGAGTTTTTGGTTCTGGTGGTAATCCAACCTCAGCTCTCACTTTGTCTATAATTTTTTTTTCGGAGGCTGTTTTGGCTTCTGGCAAAGGAATACCTTGCATAGCCAAACCTCTAAGTATTTTTTCTTTTTGCTCCGGCTTTTTTCCTTCCAACGGCGTAAGAAGACCAGCGGCTTTCGCTTTACGTAGCTTTTCAGATGGCACTTTCCTTTCCGATGGTGGTCGAGCGGTTGCTTTCACTTTCGCTATTAATGCTTTCTCTGACGCAGTTCTACCTTCAGGTAAAGGCAATCCAAGCTCAGCTTGCTGTCTTAGAATTTTCTCCTTCTGAGGCGCACTCTTGCCTTCTAGAGGTGTTATGATACCGTCAGCTATGGCTTTATCATATCGAACTTTAGCAGATGGAGTTTTGGGTTCGGGTGGTAAACCAACATCGGCTCTCACTTTGTCGATAAGTTTTTTTTCCGAGGCTGTTTTGGCTTCTGGCAACGGAATACCTTGCATAGCCAATCCTCTTAAAATTTTTTCTTTTTGCTCGGGCTTTTTCCCTTCCAACGGCGTAAGAAGGCCAGCGGCTTTCGCTTTACGTAACTTTTCCGATGGTACTTTTATTTCCGATGGTGGTCGAACGGTTGCTTTCACTTTCGCTATTAATGCTTTTTCTGACGCAGTTCTGCCTTCAGGCAGCGGTAATCCCATCTCTGCTTGCTGTCTTAAAATTTTCTCCTTCTGTGGTGCACTCTTACCCTCTAGAGGTGTTATGATGCCGGCAGCCATGGCTTTGTCATATCGAACTTTAGCAGATGGTGTCTTGGGTTCGGGTGGCAAACCAACCTCGGCTCTCACTTTGTCGATTAGTTTTTTTTCTGAGGCTGTTTTAGCTTCTGGCAACGGAATACCTTGCATAGCCAACCCTCTTAGTATTTTTTCTTTTTGCTCGGGCTTTTTCCCTTCTAATGGCGTAAGAAGGCCAGCGGCTTTCGCTTTACGTAACTTTTCAGATGGCACTTTTATTTTCGATGGTGGTCGAGCGGTTGCTTTTACTTTCGCTATTAATGCTTTCTCTGATGCAGTTCTGCCTTCAGGTAGCGGTAATCCCAACTCAGCTTGCTGTCTTAGAATTTTCTCCTTCTGTGGTGCACTCTTACCTTCCAGAGGTGTTATGATACCGGCAGCCAGGGCTTTATCATATCGTACTTTAGCGGATGGAGTCTTGGGTTCGGGTGGTAAACCAACCTCGGCTCTCACTTTGTCGATAAGTTTTTTTTCGGAGGCTGTTTTGGCTTCAGGCAACGGAATACCTTGCATAGCCAACCCTCTTAGTATTTTTTCTTTTTGCTCGGGCTTTTTCCCTTCTAATGGTGTGAGAAGGCCAGCGGCTTTTGCTTTCCGTAACTTTTCAGATGGCACTTTTATTTCCGATGGTGGTCGAGCGGTTGCTTTCACTTTCGCTATTAATGCTTTCTCTGACGCAGTTCTGCCTTCAGGTAGCGGTAATCCCATCTCAGCTTGCTGTCTTAGAATTTTCTCTTTATGGGGTGCACTCTTGCCTTCCAGGGGTGTTATGATACCAGCAGCTAAGGCTTTATCATATCGAACTTTAGCAGATGGTGTTTTGGGTTCGGGTGGTAAACCAACCTCGGCTCTCACTTTGTCAATAAGTTTTTTTTCGGAGGCTGTTTTGGCTTCTGGCAACGGAATACCTTGCATAGCTAACCCTCTTAATATTTTTTCTTTTTGCTCGGGTTTTTTCCCTTCCAATGGCGTAAGAAGGCCAGCGGCTTTTGCTTTACGTAACTTTTCCGATGGTATTTTTATTTCAGATGGTGGTCGAGCAGTTGCTTTCACTTTCGCTATTAATGCTTTCTCTGACGCAGTCCGTCCTTCAGGTAGAGGTAATCCCAACTCAGCTTGCTGTCTTAGAATTTTCTCCTTTTGAGGTTCACTCTTACCTTCCAGGGGTGTTATGATACCAGCAGCTAAGGCTTTGTCATATCGAACTTTAGCAGACGGTGTCTTCGGTTCGGGTGGTAAACCAACTTCAGCTCTTACTTTGTCGATAAGCTTTTTTTCGGAGGCTGTTTTAGCTTCTGGCAACGGAACACCTTGCATAGCTAACCCTCTTAGTATTTTTTCCTTTTGCTCGGGTTTTTTTCCTTCTAATGGCGTAAGAAGTCCGGCGGCTTTTGCCTTTCGTATTTTTTCTTCGGATAACAGTGGAATACGTTCCTCAGGTGGCGCTAACATTTTTTTCGAAACCTTAACCTTTTCTTTTTCAGGCGTTAAAATGTGGCATATGCATTCATCACTTGGTCCTTTTCCTTCAGTCATAACCTTTGCCGTAGTTTCGTCAAGGTGTTTTAGTTTTTCTGGTGATTTTTTGTACTCTTTTTCTTCTGCCGTTCTTGCTAAAACATCTTTTATAAGTGCCTTTTCAGACGCGGTTCGTCCTTCCGGTAATGGTATTCCCATGGCAGCTTGAGCTGCTAATATTTTTCTTTTTTGGGTACGTGATTTTCCTGCCAGAGGAGTGATTATTCCGGCTGCTTGTGCCTGTTTTAATTTTTCTCTTTCGATACTAGATTTAGGTTCCGGTGGCAAACCTAATTCTGCACGAACTTTATCTGCTATTCGTTTTTCTGACGGTGTTTTAGTTTCTGGAAGTGGAAGTCCTTGAAGTACTAATCCTTTTAGAATTTTTTCCTTTTCTTCTGGGGTTTTACCAGTTAAAGGAGTAAGAAGTCCAGCTGCTTTTGCCTTGCGCAATTTTTCTGAAGCAACAACAGACGGTGCTTTAGTTGTTGCTTTCAATTTAGCAATTAAAGATTTTTCTGACGCTGTTCGTCCCTCAGGTAGAGGCAATCCCATCTCAGCTTGTTTTCGCAAAATCTTTTCCTTTTGTGATTTAGTCTTTCCTTCTAGGGGTGTTATTAAGCCAGCTGCAATAGCTTTATCGTATTTGACTTTATCCGAACGTGTTTTTGGTTCTGGTGGTAAGCCTACCTCAGCTCTCACTTTGTCGATAAGTTTTTTTTCGGAGGCTGTTTTGGCTTCTGGCAACGGAATGCCTTGCATAGCCAACCCTTTTAATATTTTTTCTTTTTGGTCAGGCTTTTTCCCGTCCAATGGCGTTAGAAGGCCAGCTGCTTTCGCTTTACGTAACTTTTCTGATGGTAACTTTACTTTCGATGGTGGACGAGCAGTAGCTTTTACTTTCGCTATTAATGCTTTCTCTGATGCTGTTCGCCCTTCGGGTAGAGGTAATCCCATCTCAGCTTGCTGTCTTAGAATTTTCTCCTTCTGAGGTGCACTCTTGCCTTCTAGAGGTGTTATGATTCCGGCAGCTAGGGCTTTATCATATTGGGCTTTAGTAGATGGTGTCTTGGGTTCAGGTGGTAAACCAACTTCAGCTCTTACTTTGTCAATAAGTTTTTTTTCGGAGGCTGTTTTGCCTTCTGGCAACGGAATACCTTGCATAGCCAACCCTCTTAGTATTTTTTCTTTTTGCTCAGGCTTTTTCCCTTCTAATGGCGTTAGAAGGCCAGCAGCTTTCGCTTTGCGTAACTTTTCTGATGGTAACTTTACTTTCGATGGTGGACGAACAGTTGCTTTTACTTTCGCTATTAACGCTTTCTCTGACGCTGTTCGTCCTTCAGGTAGAGGTAATCCCATCTCTGCTTGCTGTCTTAGAATTTTCTCCTTCTGAGGTGCACTCTTGCCTTCAAGAGGTGTTATGATTCCGGCAGCTAGGGCTTTATCATATTGGGCTTTCGTAGATGGAGTCTTGGGTTCAGGTGGTAGACCAACTTCAGCTCTCACTTTGTCGATAAGTTTTTTTTCCGAAGCTGTTTTAGCTTCTGGCAACGGAATACCTTGCATAGCTAATCCTCTTAGTATTTTTTCCTTTTGCTCGGGCTTTTTCCCTTCCAACGGCGTAAGAAGGCCAGCAGCTTTCGCTTTTCGTAACTTTTCCGATGGTATCTTTACTTTTGATGGTGGTCGAGCAGTTGCTTTCACCTTTGCTATTAATGCTTTCTCTGACTCAGTGCGTCCTTCAGGTAGAGGTAATCCCATCTGAGCTTGCTGTTGCAAAATCTTTTCTTTTTGTGATTTAGTCTTTCCTTCTAGGGGTGTTATGATGCCAGCTGCAATAGCTTTATCGTATTTGACTTTATCGGAATGAGTTTTTGGTTCTGGTGGTAGTCCAAGCTCAGCTCTGACTTTGTCGATAATTTTTTTCTCAGAAGGAGACTTTGCTTCTGGCAATGGAATCCCTTGTATAGCCAACCCTCTTAGTATTTTTTCTTTTTGCTCTGGCTTTTTCCCTTCTAACGGTGTAAGAATTCCTGCGGCTTTTGCCTTGCGTAATTTTTCTGATGGTAATTTAACTTCAGATGGTGGTCGAACCTTTATTTTTGCGATTATAGCTTTTTCTGACTTTGTTCGTCCTTCTGGTAATGGAATTCCCATGTCTGCCTGACCTCGTAAAATACGTTCTTTCTGTGACAATGTTTTACCGTCGAGTGGTGTTATTAATCCGGCGGCTTCAGCTTTTGTGTATTTATCTTTAAGCGATACTGTCTTTGGTTCTGGTGGAAGCCCAACTTCTGCCCGCACTTTATCAATTAGACGTTTTTCAGATTCTGTTTTGGGTTCGGGAAGGGGCAGGCCCTTTTTGACTAATCCTTTTAATATTTTTTCTTTTTGTTCTGGAGTTTTTCCTTCTAATGGAGTTATAAGACCTTCTGCTTTGGCTCTTTTCAATTTTTCAGATAGGATTTTCTTAATAGAAGGCGGCTTACTAGCTGCCTTTACTTTTGCAATAAGAGCTTTTTCAGAGGCAGTTCTACCTTCCGGTAGAGGAACTCCCATTTTCATTTGTTGTTTTAATATTTTTTCTTTCTGCTCAGGAGTTTTCCCTTCTAATGGAGTTATTAACCCAGCTTCTGTAGCTTTTCTCAACTTATCTCTTTCTGCAGAGGTCTTTGGCTCTGCTGGTAATCCCATTTCAGTTCTCACTTTTCTTATCAAGTCTTTCTCTGATTTAGTTTTACCTTCTGGCATTGAAGCACCTGCTTTAGCTAGTTCCCTTAGTATCATTTCTTTTTGCTCTGTAGGTTTTCCGTGAATTTCTGTAAGCATTCCAGATTCTTTTAATTTTTTCATTTTCTTTTTATGTTTGTCTCTGGCTTCTAATACGTCCGGTGTAATTTCAATTCCAGACTTTTTCAACTCCCCTAGCCGCCGCTCTTCTCTTGGCAAGTGGCCGCATAATATACAGTTACAGTGGTCACAATTTTTTTTCTTATAGCAATCGTAAAGACTTTTCATAACTTCGAACATGGCATCTGAATTACATGAACAACAACAGCTTTCTTCATGAGCATTTAATTGGCAGCGGTAAATTTTGCAATGTGTATTTGAAAAAGGATATCTTAACATTTGATATTCCGCATTTACTAATATATTTGTATTAAATGGAATTAATTTACGGACCAAATTATTGTGTCTTCTAACTTGAGTGTCGCTTATTGACCCTTTCCAAATATTTGAAGAGCAGAGATGTGGCATAAAGTCCATCTTTGATGTTTGTTTTTTTTTTAGCCGATGCTTAGGATAAATATAAACAGTAAACTGTTGCTTATTTCTTAGTGTTATGCAAATGCTTTTTATTTTCATGTTTCTGTTACGTTCTTCGTTACATTTTGAATTAAAATGTTTTTTTGGTTTCTTGTAATATAATATTTCCATATCATTAATTTTTTCTTTATCTTGCGTTTCTTGTAAATAATTTAACTTTAAAGCACTGCCACACATTTTGTTGCAAAATTATTGTATTCTATTTGTTTTTTACTTATATGCCAATTTTCTTAAAAATTTTCAAATCTCCACTCGGATTTTATCTCCCGTCATTGGGATAGTTTTGTAACTTAATAATTTAGTTCCTAAAAAATAATATAAACTTACGTCAGCATAAAAAAGTATAAGTATTTGTTATATTTTCCTATGCTTAACAGATGGGAACTACCTGCCTACACCATTCGAATAAAATACTTTATTCGTAATTAAAGAGGTAAAATATTTTCGTAAATATACTAATCTACTATAAAGGAATTGAATTGGCATGTCGGGTTAATTCGTATATCGACTCGTTTAATATTCCGATAGTATTAAGTATAAAATAGTTAATATTCGTTCCATATTAGTAAATTATTAATTTTCGTTTATAATAATTACTAATATGCTAATAATCATTTCATTTCATACCGATCGTTTTTCGTTCGTTAGTCTGTTATTCGTTTTGTTCGTTCGTTATTCATTTACTCGTTCGTTTACTAAGAAACTAAAAATAATTTCGTTCTTATATTACGTGTAGGTAAATAACGTTTGTGTAGCACTCGGATCACGGTTACTATTCTTCATTCGATTAATTTAGTAGTCACGACCACTACACGACCTTTTTTCTGCATACGATATTTGTTCCTTTTGTAAATTAAATTTGGCAAAAAATATTATTTTCATCCGGTAACTAAATACTTTTACACTTTAGTGTCCTAGTAAAAGTTCCAAAATGTATCGTTTGTTCGATAATTAATTTTGTTTTCGTATTATTTACAATACAAGGTGCATGGTAGTGCATCTAGACAAGTTCGATATTTGTAATTATTAAGAAAAAAAATAGTTAATTTTTTGAACAATAATTCTAGGCAAGTGGTGCATCTAGACAAATTAGAAATTATTAATATGAATATTCATATTAATTAATATTAATTTATTTATTTTTGTTATATCTTTTGTTCTCGGTATTTCCTAACTTGCAAATTGGGTGCACGTTAGTGTGCATAGCCAAGTTCAAAGGTTCTTAAGTTTAATTTAATTCGTTTTGTGTCTTGCATATTTCAACACATAATTAATTGGGTGCATTGTAGTGACCTAGCCAGTCCGTAACAAGTATAAATTGTATTTTTTCGGGTTTTTATATTATTCGAAATAATTCAACATTTGTTGCATGGTAGAGCATATAGCCAAGTTTCTACCTACATAATTTAATGTTTTTCCTTTCGCTTCATAATGGAAATTCCGCACAATATATTCGTTTAATCCTTAGGAGGAATTGCATAGAACAGGACCTGTACGTCATTATTCAGCTCGGGTCAGATGTAAGATGCAATCCAAATACTTACCGCAAGTTCATGGTTTCTTGCTATGATTTGCCTCGTATAGAGACTGGACTCGTGTAGAGACAGACTGGACTAGAGAACATAGAAATTAAGGAAACTAAGACGCTAAGTTCTGAACATAGTGAAATTCGGTTGGCTTTCAATGATTTAATTCGAAACATAAATTCGATAAAATTTAAATTCGATGAACAGTGTTTAAACAATCTTTGCTTAATCAAAATATCGATAACAATAAATATAAGCCAGAAAATATTTCCGCACAACTTCCTGCGTTATCGATTCCTACATTTTCGGGAGATTATAAACAATGGAACGCCTTCAGTGATTTATTTGTTTCTTTGATTCATAGCAACGCATCGTCGCAAAGATTCAATATTTACTATCGTACGTTCGCGGACACACTAGTAAACTCTTAAAGAGTTTGCCTATCATCGAGAGCAATAATAAAAAGCGTAGACTATCATAGAATATAATTACAAAAATGAACGTTTAATCGCGATGCAACATATGGATGCCTTATATAAACTACCGAATCTGAATTCCTGGTCCGGATCAGGGCTTCGCTTATTCTGAGCGGTTTTTTGGAAAATATCGGGGCGTTAGAGGCTACGGGATTCCCCATCGATCAATGGAACTTTATTTTGTATTATTTACTATATCGAAAAATCGATGTATCTACGCGACGCGATTTTTATAAATCGATTTCAACTAATTAAATACCTAAATTCCACGAATTGTAAGAATTTCTAAATCGAAAAATCGTTGCTTGGGAAAGCTCTTGTGCTACGTCACGTACCAATGCGATTTATACTTCGTCGTCATCAAAAGCGCACATTACCTCTACATTCGTTACTAGCTCACGCGCCAACAATTCTAACAAATTTAATGGTCTTTTGTGTAATACTATTTCGCATTCGTTAATCTCGTATCATTCGTTTAAAGTTAAAAAAACATATGATCGTTTTATTTTCGTTAAGCAAAATAAACTTTGCTTAAAAAGTTTAAAGCCGTTGCACGATGCCAATAATACATTTACTAAAATAATATATATTTATAATGCGACACATCATAATACCTTACTTTGTCTGTAGTGCATATTATTTTTATGACCATATAAAAGTTTGCCTGGGTTCGTTGACACAGCTGGTTCAAAACATTTAATTAATTGAGCAGGATAACGTCTTTCGTGTCAGCTAGTTATTATTCAAAGTTAGTGAAAATTGTTGAAACAACTTGCTTACTACTATATGTATATGGTGTACCGAGTGCAAAGGGATAGCTAATTTGTTGATTTTTAACGGGAAACTAAAGAAAAACTAATTCGAATAGGTAATACAACTGGTGGACAAGGTATTTCGTACTTGACGAATATGATCCAGTTAAATTATAATGATGTGATATAAGCGAGATGTTAGGAAATTCATATAAATACCTACACTTCCTTTTGACAGATTTTGCAAAATGATAAAGAGCACGTACCTACTTTACGGAGAAAAATATTTTTGTAACTTTGTCTATACGCAATATTATATTAAAGTCTTGGAAGTAATTCGTATGTAAATTGCTGGAACAACAATGGATATTACTAAATGTTCAAGGTATTTGCAAATAAACATAAAAATACGAAAAGTTGTCTTTTTAAACAGTGACATAATTTTGACTACCTTGAATTCATTTGTTATCTCAAGTGTTTCTTCGAATCATTGCCCAGGTATAGTAAGCACGCATTTTATTTTAACTACATATTATTTTAACTACTACGCGAATCCTCCTGCTATGTCGTGGTTCTAGGGGGACCAGAGAAGCCCTAAAGAATATTATCTACATCTCAAGCTAAAAACTACTGGCATATTTTTTCGTATGAGCAAAGCTTTTCATTTCGTTTCCTAAATTTCTAATATGGAAATGTAAAAAATATGGCATTCGAGGTCGAGTTGTGCAATGTTTAGACAGGGATTTTTATCATCATACTCTAGGGGGCGCATTTGTTTCTCTTCAGTTCACCCCGACACTTGCGCTCTTTTCATAGCCGATGTGGTGCAGCAGGTCATGCAAAGTTTCATTCCTAAGTCTGTGGTAGGTACTTATTGGTGGGAAAACTTAAACCTGGATCGACAAAAACTGCTATAAAGCCAAATGCCAGATACAAATCGCGTATCAGGATGGGATTAAAGGGTGTATCGCGGAAGCACAGATTTGCGCCAACTGGTGAAGAAATCCAAAGGTGCGTCGCGTTCTCCCAAGATGCAAATAGCCAGGGCAAAGTTCAAACACATTCGCAGAACAGGCACGAGACTTTTAAGTATCCCTTGTGGTAGTCGAACTTCTGGTCTTTAGCCATAGTACTTAGGTGGGAACACCATCGCAGGCAAGTTATTCCATTCCCTTACGGTACAAATAATAAAAGACGAAGAAAACCGCGTCGTTCGAACCGGTGGGATATTCACGACAAAAGGATGGATACCTACTGTACGCCGTTGTTCGATGGAGGAAGGGAGACGGAGATATTTCGTCGAACAAGTCCTGCACACACTCTATAGAAAACCGAGAGGCTGGCTACTCTGCGCCTGTGCTCGAGGCTTTATAGATTAGTATTGAACACACCTCTATCCCCAATCTGCCTCTTAGCCCGCCTCTCCATCGAGTCCAAGGCTGATAAGGCAGTACTTCACACATGGTCGAACCTGGGCTTTATATAAGGTTAAAAGTTGCCTCAGTGTGAAGTACCACCGCACTTTAGCAAGGATGCCAAGTTTCCTTGCTGCTGCTTTAGCCTTAGATCCAATGAACCATCCAAAGTTGAGGTTTGAGGAAACCTCAATTCCCAACAACTGAAGACGGTCGGTGTAATCCAAGGGTAGACTCTCAAAAGTGGGAGCCAAGGTAAGCGGGCTCCTCTTGGCAGTGATAAGACACGTTTGCGTTTTGGCGGCATTGAAGCTCACAAGATTGGCATCGCTCCATTCGGACGCTGCCCGAATTGCGAGATTCATGCGCGCCACCAAGGCGTCTCTTTTGGATTCTATTATATCTTTACTGGGTCGAGCTTCTGGTAGGTATCTCTCCACCACTGTGCTGTCATCTGCGTACCCAAGAATACCAGGCCTAAGCAGATCATTGATGTGCAGCAGAAACAGGGTTGCGGAAAACACGGACCCTTGAGGTACTCCAGCGTTTGTAGTCATCGATTGTGATGAACAGCCATCCACGACTACACAGAGAAACCGATAATAATAAAATTAACATCTAACTGCTTCAGTATCTGGAAAATCGCAAGCTTGTCTTTTAGAATACCTTACTTAGTTTTTAAAGTAGATAGGCTAAAGACGGTATGACGACGTAAATAATACTGGTTCGCAAGTATTGCATCGCAGTAGTTTAGATGTAATTAATGTTAAATGCGAAAAACACTAAATGAGTTAAATTTATATTACCAAACGTAAAATCATTAAAATAAACAGAAATGATACGAGTATATTATAATTTTAAAGCTCATGTCAAAAGCTGTTATATACTGCTATGTTTAATGGTCGCCGTGAACCGGCGGTGCGAGAGAAAAATATACATTAATAAAGTAAACATAATTATATTATAGAAATATGCATTCATATATTTATCTCTAATATACTTTAACATAATTATCTTTTTAATCAAAATCGATGTCATATCTTTTAATGAACATTCTCTGACGCCGGGGACACTCACTGCGGGACTGTTCTCACTACTGTGGTCATCGCTTACATCCACCTGAGCCGGCTCAGCAATGATGTTTAACTGCAGTCCATTCGCTGACGTCTCTGGTTCTACGGCCGGCTCGGCTCCACTGGATGGAGTATCTATTTCGACTCATTCCGTTGCTGACGGAGGACTAGGACACGGAAACGGAATTGGACCCTTACTTTTTAATTGATCAACATGTCTTTTTACTGACGGACCGTTTTCCCGACTAACTAAATAATTCCTAGAACCTAAGGTACTGTGAATGCTGGGAGCATTCCATCTCCGAAATCTCTAAACCGCACTTCATCTCCCTCTTTAAGGTCTCATGTACCCCCTGCGTATTCTATTTGTTTTTGTTGCACTTTACGTACGCGATCCTCGAACTCCTGACCTCTTCTTAAACTAAATTTAAGCGAGTCCGCAGGCTGAGACCTTGCAGCAGCATGGCTGGAGATGCCTTCGCGGTGCCTTGTTCTAGATTTCTGTACGCCAGTAAGTATGAATGGAGCTACCTCTACGTCTAGATTGTACCGATATGCCTTTTTTATAGCTCGCTTGCACAGTGTTACGGCATTTTCAGCAGCTCCGTTTGATGACGGATGGTAAACTGCCAAAAACGTCAATTTAATACCGTTAAAATACATAAATTTAGAATATTCTCTGCTAGAGAAGGGCGGTCCGTTGTCTGAAACTACTTCCTGGGGTAGACCGAAACGTGCGAAAGTTTCTCTCAATAGTCGCGGGATAATCAATAATTCAATGCAAGCGGGACCATGGCTCTTTTAGATAGGGCCAAGGGGACGGAGGTGCCCGGGGAGGCGCTGAGCAACAGCAATGTTCTATATCACTGTGTATGTCGGGCCACCACACAACTTCTAGCCAACCATTTCATTTTAGTCATGTCTATGTAGCCTACATGTAGTTCTTTAAGTATGAATTCTCTTAAGCTGCTGGGAATAACCTGTATCCCCACATTATACAACCGGAATCATATAATTAGTGACGTTTCGAAAAATAGTTTCTTATGTTATCATTATTACATGTAACTGTAAATACAAAACAAACATTCGTAATATTGCATCTTTACGCGTATTTTCAACGATATATTTTTTTGTAACATTAAAAATTGTTGTACAAAATGCAAGTAAGTGTTGTCGTTACCACTATGACTTGCACGTGAGCTACTCCCCGGTAACCGCGACAGCGCGTGACAACAACACAGTCAAGCGTTGCATTCGACTCGCAGCCATCACCGGAGTACCAGATTTTTCCCCGAAGATTGTAACCAATGGCTTATGATCCGTTCTTAAAATAAACTTACGACCGAGTAAGTATTGGTGGAATTTCTTCACACCAAATATAATAGCCAGCGCTTCCTTCGCGATTTGCGAGTAAAAACGTTCTGCGGCATTGAGCACTCGCGACGCTTACGCTATCGGGCGCTCGGTCGCTCGCCGCGGCCGCCACCAGGTGAGATATCACCCCGTCCACTCCTACGCTCCTCGCATCCGTCGTCAGAATGAGCCGGAATTCCGGAGAGTAATGGATCAACACCTCACTCATTTCTTTTTAACTTAGTTATAAGATCTATCACAAAATTCATTCCACTCGAATCTTTTTGTAATAAATTGTATAAAGGTTCCAACAACGTACTAATATTAGGAACGAATTTAGCATAATAACTAGCCCACTGAACGAGCGCAATTCCGTAACATTAATGGGCACCGCCAGCTTATTAACGGCTTCTAATTTCTCCGGACACGTGTGAACCCTCACCTTACTAATTACATAACCTAAATAAGTTACCGTGTTTTCGAAAAACGTACATTTCTCTTTTTTAACCCTTAAACCGAACTTTGTAATTTTAAAATCGCCGCAAATTCTAATGGTACGTTCTTCTTGACGATGGGTACAATCGATGTCGCCCAGTCCGACGCCTCCACCGGCGTGATGATGCCGTCGCGCTGCAATTGGTGCTCTCGGGCTCCACGGGCTCTCGGACCGCGTAAGCGAATGGCCGTGCACGTATGAACTTCGGCCGGGCGTCTGACCGCACGCGTAGACTAACAGTCCCGCCTGTGAAACGCCCCAGGCCGTCCGCAAACACCTCACAAAATCTGGAACTGAATACATTGAAATTAAACGAATCGTTCCCGCTGTCTAATATATGACAGTCCGCTGTAGGTGTTTTTATACCTTACTCGTCCAATATAACTCTTTCCCCCGTATAATAGGTGATCAACAAATTACAGTTAAATAGAACACAATCCGAAAATAATTTTAAGTAATTATCGTAACTTACACAAGATATGTCTCGTGTCTAACCCATAAGTAAATTTATGTTGTTTACCTTTAAATTAAAATAGTACGGGTCATAAATTTAAATGAAATTACAATTAATAGAATAATTATTCACCTCGTCACTGTCGTCACTTATTTCATCTATCCCTCAGCCCTCAGTCACGTAGTAATTCTTAGCTTGACTGATCGGTACCCTAATCCTTGGGCACATCCTTTTTAAGTGACCCCCCTGGTTACACACCCGACATACATATGAAGGAACTGGTTACACACCCGACATACATATGAAGTAAACTTGTACGTATTTACGCTGTGTTATCGTCCATATGCGCTGCATGGGCCCGACTAGCCACGCTGCTGAGCGATCGCAGTGCGCAATCCGCCACTGCCGCTACCAGCTCGTCTTCGCGCACCCCGTCCGCTGACCTTGTCCCTGCCACGCGCTCCCGGCGGCGCCGGCGCTTCTGCCGTGTAACTGTATCGCTCCGTGCGACTATTATTGATGCCGGTTTGATGCACCGTTATGGGTGAACAATTTCTGTCGTAACTGCATCTGCCGTCCTCCGTACTCCCTCCACCAACGCTGTATCCGCCTCGGACGCTTCCATGGCTCTCGCGAGATTTAAAGCGGTTTCGTATTTCAAATCTTTTTCCGCGAAAAACCTTTGTCTGATAATATCACTCTTTAACCCACAAACGAACTGATCTCTCAGGCTTTCCACTAACCAAGTCCCGAAATTACAGGATAACACATATTTGTTCCCATTGTCCTTGGGGGGTCAAAAGGCTTGATTCTTCCACAGACATTTTTCTTGTAATCGCGCGATTTGATTTTACGTACGAGTATAAAAAAACGAATGTCCTTTTTAAGCATAAAATACTTTTCCGCGTAGGATAAACACAAATTCGTCGCTAGTTGTTACATACTGCTATGTAAGGAATCGGGAAGCAACACGAACACAGAGTTGACAACACAATGTTCAATAGCCACCATGAAACGGTGGTGCGAAAGAAAAATATGCATTATTAAAGTACATGCATATATAATAAATAATCTACCTACATTACAATAAGGAAAGGTTATTATAAACTGAACGAATAATTTAATGATAAATAATATTGGCCATGAGTTTAATATATACAAAAGTAATAGTAGTAAGTGCTATCTGTAACTGTGTAACTGTGTGTTGGAAAAAATAACTCCTCGGGAGTCCTTTGCGGCTTCTTCTTCTAAGACCGCTCACCGTAAGGATATGTTGAAGAAACGATGGCGTAGTTCAAAAAGTGTTTTAAAAAACCAACTTCGAATAAATGTTATTTCATTTCATTATACATTGCTGGGCTGAAGCAATCGAGAGTAATGCTTATCATTGGCTAACAGTTTGGATGTTGCAAAGGCCTTCGACAGTGTGACAAAAGGCTTTACTGTCGAAACTGCTTTCCTACGGAGTAGCCAAGGAATTACGCAAGTGGATTGCAAGCTTTTTATCGGACCGCAGCTTTAAAATCGTTAACCATGGTACGACTCTGTGCTTTCACCTACTCTGTTCATTATGCTTATCAATGTTAAGCACAATACACAGGCCACGCAAATTGGTCTCGGGTGCAGATAGAGGAGAAGAGGAATAAACATGTGTCCGAAGTAGAGACATCTCTGGTATCTGAGTGGGTTAAACTAAAACGTAACGTGACCAAAGAAGACACGAGTTTGCGCGTTAAGAGAATCGCCATTCGTGCCATCTATTCGAGTGAAAGTGAAACAAGCATTAAAGACGTTGGGCGTTTTCAACAGACTCAAACAGTATTTCATGCCTAAATTAATTTAATACCTGCAATGAATTTCCGTCACCGCACATATTGATGCAAAACCAGGTACCACCAACACCACCTAGATGCACGGTATCCGGCTATAGTTCAATTTTCACGGTATTTTCTACCTCGTACGTGTAAACTATGGAACAAACTCCCTGCATCTGTATTTCCTAATAACTGTGATATGGCGACCTTCAAGAAACAGGTCCATCGTTTTCATTGATAATGATGCCCCGGTGTTAGTAATGTGCATGAGCAGCGGAGATCACTTGACATCAGATGACCCGTCTGCTAGTTTGTCTGAAAAACAAATACAAAGGCACGAAAATCTCTTGCTATATAACAATCAATTTACTGGTAAAACTAAATTTAATGATAATTGATCACCACTGCAGATGGACATTAACAAAACCAGACTGAGGTGTAATTAACACGTTGCCTAATAGAAACGAAATAACAGAACCGCACACGCGGGGAAGAGAAAGGGACAAAGGAAACAGTATATTATTGCAGAAACTGGAATCAACAATGACATCAAATGACCTCAGATACACCAACAATATACCACTTCAGAACGGGTGATAGAAGAATGGAAAGAAGAAATGGAAAGGAGGATCACTAAACGACGGGACAAAAAGAGGAGACCTCCCAAGCTCACAGCCGGATCACACCGAATCGTATGGCTTCTGATTCAGGCAAGAGGGTGGTAGCCAGCCAGACAAGCTTCATAAAAAGGTAATAATCCTTCCGCAAAGCCCTACATCATCGAGCAGCTGACTTCTGTACATGATTCACGACTCCCTGGTAGGCTAGCATGGCAATGGGGGTTATATTCTAAGCCGCCCCAATAGGGCTATATGATTGGCTATATAAGAACTTTTTCGACATCGAATTTTATGTCTTATAGCTATCCACTGTCCCCTCCTCTCCCCCTCGGTACGCACATGTATAAATACATAGATACCGTTATATTTATTACGATACTGATTTCTTTGATTAATTTTACATCATTTTGCTGTAATTACATATATCGATAGCACTACCCCTCTCCCTTCCCCCAATTGAAGTGCAATGTTTCCAAACCCTGCAATCAATTCTCAAAATTAAAGAATCTTGATTTTACAATTCTCATCGTAGTAGTAATTCCCTAACCTATATATGTACATATCATGTTTAACTACTATGTGTACCTATATGTATTATATAGGTTATAAGAGACTATATAAAGGATTGACTCCAAGAAATCCCTATTATAGCACCTATGTACTATCGGTTTTAATGTCTATGCTTTTGTAAAATGTTCTTTTTGTTTGGTGCTTACAATAAACTCTATTATACTGTAATGTATACGAGATAGTATTTTATTACGATATATTTACTATTAGTACTTATTTGAAACAGAGTACTTACAACAGAACTTCTAAATTGGGAAACATCCGTGCAACCATTGCAGCCAATGCCAACTAATAAATATTTTAAAACTTACATGTTATTTAAACACTTAAAACTAAATAAACTTGATAAGATTTTATAATATCACAAAGATCTATTCCATGACGTTATTTTCTTAAATTCTGACAAATGCTTACTTTTTATTTTATTTACCGATATAGCTTAACACCTTACCCGTGAAGGTTACTTAGTATTATATAACTTAGTATTACTGTATTCCTAATAGACGTAGTATAACTTAGTATTACTATTTATTACTGTATTACTCATAGACGTAGTATAACTGAAGTAAAACGTCTGTGATATTACTTGAAACCGTCTTCAAAGAACCTGAGGTCTTCTATTGTATATTGAAACGTGAAGCAAAAACTTTGTACCCTTTGAACGAATATTACGCGAACCGTGGACTTATGGTATTTAGCACAGTTACAAATTTATACAGAGATTTTAGACAAAACTAACTGACCAGGCGGACTTCGTACCGTAAGAATATTTTTTTTATTTACCCCCTCCCCTAAAGTTCCACAAAATATTTCAAAACCAAAATTCAGCCATTTAGTTGCAGTATAGAAAAAAAAACCTAGATACCGACTACAGTTCCATCTGCCGGCATGATTTGTGAGTCTAAACCCTCCAAGACGCCAGCCAAACGCATACAAAATAAAAATTCAAATCGGCCCAGCCGTTTAGGATGAGCTCAGTGCATAGATACATACATTCAGTAAAATTATACAGGATGTCCCATGACTAGTGTCATGACATGTTTCTGCATCATGTCGACCCTATTGAATGAAATACAAATGAAATGAAACGAAACTAAACGAAATGATGCGAAATGAAGTTAAAACTGTTTATTTCGTCTTAGGAACCAAAAGCTCACTTAACTAAAGTAAAAATTTAACAATTCAAAGTCCCTACTTCAGTTATAAATTTACTAATAAAGTAAAATATAATTTAAAGAAATTCTTCGATAACGCCTAATGTCTCGATAGACGATACCTATCT
>DWJZ01000950.1:0-26636 GCA_018249125.1 Asbolis capucinus | reverse complement strand
ATCGATACAAAAATCGAGTGGATCGTATTGCTTTGTATCGATCCACATAAGTATCGGATCGGATCGAACATCCCTACGTTACATGGTCAAGTCACAGGAACCCGAATCACGCTATAGGAGTTTTTCACATTGTCCATATATTATATCGATAAACATAAAACATCGAAGTTTTCAACAGACCCCAGACTATTTTACTGAAAAAGAAAATTAAAGCATGTGACATGTTATGCATTTTTTTTCTCATTTTAAAACAGTTTTTGGGCTCGGTTTTCAAGTATAATAATCAAAGTTGCGTTTTTTTTAAACTGATATAAAGTTTCGAACATGGATCAGAGGGAGCTCGTTTCCTCCTCATATAGGACACCAGGACCTTATTTAAAGACATTAGAATTTTGGTCAAAAAGGAATTCACCATCATTCAAAATCAGTTACACACCATTATCAATTATTATTTCATAACATAAAATATACACAAAATACATATGTGCATACAATTACTACTGATTATGGGTGGCCGCGCCTGTCGGTTGCTATTGGGCAATGTTTACATCAATTGTGTTGCAATTAAAAACAAAAAAGTTTTTATTTGACAGGCCAGTTAATCTAATGGTTAGTGAACGTGACTGCTACACCGAAGGTTCGATTCACACCCAGGTCAGACTTTTATGTGATGAGCAGGAATATTTGTTTGGTATGTCTGGATGTAATATCTATATAAGTATATATTTTAAAAAGTATTTATGTATGTTTATCAGTTATCTGATCACCATAATACAAGCTAACGCTTAATTTAGGGTCAGTTGACTGTGTGTGAATTGTCCAAAGATATATATATATATATATATTTTTCCATATAAGTCTTCATTGCAGGGTATACAGAGTCACCTTTTTTAGCATTTAAGTAACACCTGTAATAGGTGCCTCTATTCCACCTTAGCATAATATTTAGTGTAGACTCTGCTACACCTACCTTTGGTCATTAATATCACAACTATTATTAAATTTCTCCTACCCCAACTAGCCTAACTCACACTCTCTTGCTTTCATCAGTTCTTTATAGGACACAACATCAACGGTGGTTTGGCTTTTCTTTTGAACAATGGACAACAATGACCAGTTATAATTGTATGACTGACCAGACTGTTCTTAGGCCAGTGGATAGTAAACCTGACTACTAAGTCGGAGCGTAGTGGGTTCCATCTTTAACCAGAACAAACTTTTCTGTAATTAACAGTAATATTTATCCTGTGTCTGTGTATAATAAAAAATTCTATAAATATATATTTAAAAAATATATATGTATGTTTATCACTTTTATTATCAGCAAGGTACAATCCTTAGTTTGGGATCAGATAGCCATGTGTAAGTAGGATATGAAATATTTTTGACGCATTTGTTCCTTTTTCGGTTATTCTTTCAAAAATAACTTACCCGTTTATGGTATATATCAGTCTCAGAGGTGGACTTGACGATGGGCTGGATGTGCGGCGGGCGGACGGGGTCAGTGGGCGGCGAGGGGGCAGCGAAGGCCACGGCCGAGTCCTCCGACAGCGACGAGTCAGTGTCGCTGCGGGACTCCTGTTCCCCTTCACCATCACCTTCCACTACTATGCAGTCCTGGTAACAAGTGTAAATTTAACAATAATTCTGTAACGAGTAACGATGATGCATGTAACTAGGACCGACGACTTTATGTGCTCTCCAAAGCACGGGAGCAGTAATAAATTATAATATATACTACTTTTTCGGAAAATGTTGCAACATGTATTGTGATCTGCAATGGTATTGTAATTTAACACTAACATAGTTATAAGGTGAAAATTGTGACTAATTTCTTCTAACACAATTTATGGATCATGGTCTGGAATAAATTTTATTATTATTATTATAATTCAGGAACCAGAGACTTCATGCTTGTGAATGCTCTATTTGTAAAAAAATCCTAGCGATACAGTTAGGTATTGTCTATCGAGAATCTTGGCTTTATCTTAGATTTTTATATATATATATATATTTTGTTATTAATTTCATAGTTGATGTAAGGCATATTTACAGTTAACGAATAACGAAATAAATGCATTACATTTTATTTCAATGTGCAAAGTTCGAGTTCATTTTAATTCCTGCATATAATTTACTTGGTATGATTCCGGTAGCAGACATGACTATTGGGCCTATGGTAATTTTACGGAGATTCTACATGCGTTATTATAATTAATATAATTAAAGTGCCATAGAAGATAATGAGTGGAGCAAACTAACATCATCGTGCGAGTTGTGCCGCAATGCGCGGAACCTGGCGAGGATCCTCTCGTGCGGGGAGGTGGCGACCAGCTCGCGAGGGTACCGGTACACTCTGCGGACTGGGGTCCGACCTGGAGACAACACAAGAAGAGGAAGTGAGTTTAAGATTATCTAATATGTACGTATCTTGAGTATAGATGGATGTTTGTTTTATCACACAAAAACTACTGAACGTATCTGAATAAAATTTTAAACAGGTAATATTTTCGACAATGACGTTCTTCCATACAAACTTTCACACACTATTTCATATTCAAACACAACTTTCGCGATAATACGTAGCTTTACTCCTTTCTTAAGCTTTAGTCTGTCTCTATACCAATTTTCATCAAAATCATTTTAGTGGAATTGTGATAGACAGTCAGAAAAAAATATTTTCGCAGTAATAATATTCGTAGGAATGGTTGAATTTCTTATATTCAACAGTTGTATGAAATTGAAAACCATACTAACCAGTAGGGGAGTAAACAGCATACTCCTGGCTCAAACACCGTCCCTCCAGCTCGGCTAACTGAGCCACTTCACCTCTCACTGCATCGTACAGCACTTGCAGGTCACGCTGGCTGCTGGAAAGTGCATCCAGCTGAGTCTGTTGGTGAGCGGAGACTGCAGTGGCCAGGCTGGAGGTACTGGCAGATAGGGATGATATCTGTTGGATCACTGATTGGCTGGTCTCCTGCAGAAAAATTGTTAATAGATATAATAGGTTTTAATAGACACTGACATTTAAAGAAATATTTTGAAAGTAATCGTAATTTATTATTCTCTTGTACTGTAACAGTTTTTTCATATACTAGATAGTATTACCCTGAAAGATTCCACTTGGTGTGGAAGCATAGCAAACAGAGTAACTTTCCCATATTTAAAATGTTGATGCTGGGTGGCTTTGTTATCAATATAGAGACCAAAACATTTTTTTTAAGTTATTGTCTGTCTGTTTGAGCATGTAAAAACCTATTGACAGATTTAGATGAAATTTAGCATAATCAAAGTCTAAAATCCGAAAATGGTTATAGGATATGTTGTATCCCATGAAATAGCTTTGTTGCTTCAGGGTAACAGGTTAAAATTAGTATGGCAAATCCGAAACCATAGGACCAATTTAGATGGAAGTTTTCAGGTTTATAGCTTATGTAAGGATAACAGTTATAGGATACTTTTTATCCCAGAAAACTATTTTGTTCCCGTGGGATAATAGGTTAAATTTAGTATGGCAACTCTTGTTCCAAAGCAATCTGAGGGCAATTTTTTGTAATAAATACATAAGTGCAATATTAGCAACTAAGGCATTAACTCACATTAACTCTCGTGGCCACACGAGCCACAGCATTGTCACAGTGTTGCTTCAACACTGCAAGCAAATTGTCAACATCCTCTGTCAGCTCTTTATTCGAGTCTGTATTCTTTTCGATGAACATACTGCTTTGCTCCTGGAACAAATAAAGTAAGTACAAACACACTTCATAATGTATAAAGTAAAGGCACACACAGACAAACACTACAGATATTCATTTATTCCTTGACCCTAAGAAAACACAGCCTTTCAATTTTCATTGTAAATAAGGAAGAATTTTGTTTTTTCCACAAACAAACACTACAAATACACACAGCTCGTATTTTAATACCTCTACATATTGTGTAGTCTGCTGAAGATCGTTCAGGAGGTTATTGGCAACAGTCTCCGCAACCAGCAGAGTGTTACCACTCAAGTTGTCCACGTCACTTGTAATTGCATCGCAACCTGGAATATTGATGAAATAACTTAATTATTGATATTGATGAAACAAATAATGTGACATTTTTTTATTAAAGTTGTGTTAAATTTTATCCACTATAAAATATTTGATCCAATATAAAATATTTGAGGGTATCTTTGTTGTCATATTGAATATACTCACTTGTTTCACAATTATCTGCAAACTGCTTGACTTCCGTCATATTATCTTCTACTTCTTTGATATTCTGTTTTAAATTATCATCTGCAAGCTGTAAGGTTGTGTCAATCTCCTCTAACTGAGAGTGCAACCATTCCAAATGCATCGATGTTGTGTTCTCAAAAGATCTTCTCTGTTCTTCTACTCTCTGTATCCAGCATTTTAACCTTTCTTCTAAAGCTTTCTGCTCTGATTTCACATGTTTCTCTATTCGTTCTTCAAAAAGTCTCCTCTCTTCTGCAACCCATTCTTCTAATCTTCTCTCAGCTTCTGCTCTGTCAGATTCTATTTCCCGCATTTCTTGTGCAAAGCGTCTGTCATAATCTTCTTTGTTGGCTTTAATTAACTGTAAAGAATAAAATTCTTAATATATAAATACCTCAAGTACATTTACGACTACTTGAGCATGCATTATTTGCTTCAATTAGTAAAACTATCAATACAATTCAAAGTATCAATACAGACATGTTTATGATTTTGACTTTGCATATATTGTTGAATAACAGGTTTCCTGCATATCACAAATCAGTTGCTTTAGTCATGAAAACCATTTTACAAATTAATGACATTTGACAGGGCAGTTGGTCTAGTGGTTAGTGAATCTGATGGTCGTGGGTTCGATTCCCACCCAGGTCGAACTTTTCTGTGATCAGCAGGAATGTTTGTTCTGTGTGTCTGGGTGTAAATATCTATATAAGTTTTTATTTAAAAACATATTTGTGTTTATCAGTTGTCTAATCACCATAGTACAAGCTAACGTTTAGTTTGGGGTCGTTAAATGGCTGAGTGTGAGTTGTTCAAAGATATTTATTATTTATGTATTTAATGACTTTCACATATCAGTGTGATGGATTGCGACAGACGTGGAGACTGTTTGTGTTTTAGCAGGACAGAATAATAAATTAAAAAAATGATTTTCTGGCATCCACTCCTAAATGACTAATGATATCTTCTTGTTGTAGAACAACATCTTTTTACCATCTTCTTAATGTTTTACCACTCGAATCTTTTGAATTTGGAAAAACCTGCATTTGTCTGTCATATATTAAAGTACACCGACTCATTTTAGCGCAACTGCGTCATATAAGATACGTTATCATCTTACTTCGACCAGAGCATGGGTCTGATAGGATACGGTATCGTTTTACCTCGATCCTATCTGTGACGTCACGTCGTCGGGCTCCAGCGCGGTCCCTGGCGGCGGCGGTGAGTGCGCGTGCGGCGTCCTGTCTCCGGCCGCCGGCCTCCACCAGTCGCGAGCGGAGCCCTGCCTGCATCGATCGCAGCGTTGACAACTTCGACGATATCTCTGCGTGCTGTCAATATTAAAAAATACAATAAAATAATGCTTTAATGTACACACAAAAAATAGATTTATCATAATTTATCATTTAAAATAGCATGCGTAAAATAAAATAGCATCTAAAAACCAGGAGGTTCACAGAGCTACAATCCCACCTGATGGTAAGCGAAGATGTAGTCGTGGATGGAAAAGCCCATTGACTTAGATGAAGCCAAACTACTGCTTGACAGATTAAACAATGACACATTACAATTTAAAAATGTTTAAGTACCCAAGGGGATCATTAGCGTCCTTACCCATGTCGTCAAGAATCGTTCCAAATCAGTGCGCACGTCGACGTCGCGCGCGCGGCGCACGCACTCACGCACACATTCAGCGAACGCCGTGAGCAGCGAACGCACGCTCTCTCCACGCTGGCCCAGCGCCTGCGCCAGTCCGGCGCGACGCTCCTCCATCTCCGCGGACATTGCTCGCTCCGCTTCACACTTTAACTCTGATATCTGTATAGGTAGGAAAAATTTCAAATTACCCATGTCTATATTTTATCTATTTCTGTATTTATAGTATAAAGTGTACACGAATAATAATAATAAAGAAAGTTTGGCTTCCAATACCACAATTAAAATATTATACTTTTGTGAAATATTTGAACTATTTAAACTTGTAATGTAACTACTCTTATGTTGGTAGTTAATATAGTAATAGAATGTTGATGTCTAATTAAATAAAAATAATATTTTTTAGTTTGAAATTCGCTACGAAATAACTGAATTACCTCCTGCACCATTTTCATGGACAGCTGAGCCAGCTGGTCGAGGCTCTGTGTGGTTTCGGTGCACGACTGAGTACTGTCTTTTGTGAAATTGTCTGCAATCATAAATACATCAATTATTTATTATCTACACTCATACATACATAGATCAATTATATATACAATCATATGTACCATACACTGTGGTGCAACTTGGCTGCGGGCCTAAGTAAACTTGAATTTTTCCATAAGTTTATTTTTAATAAAAAATTTAATTGAGAATGTTTCATATATTTCTCTGTCTAGGAATTTCTTTTGAATTCTAATTTCCATAATTCCCAGTTTTAAAAATTTATATGATAAAATTCCAAATCGAATTTGCATTAGAGTTTGCCCTAGGCCTCCACAATATAGGGATCGACTCGTCCTCAGCAGTAATAATAAATTGGATATATATAATTTCCAAAACGCCAGATAACCTACCGAGAGCTGTCTGCATAAGCCCAAGGCAGTCTGTGAGGGAGGCCACGTACCGCTCCAGGCCTCCGGTGATGCCGGCCCGATGCTGCGCGGACAGCGCACGGTAGTTTTGGGTTATCTCTAGATTAGTGCTTTCCACACTCCTGGAATATAAATTTAAAACTAAGGGGTATTATTGTATTTAAATCGATATTTCGATTTAGTTAAAAGGAAGTTCACAGTAAGCCTGCAGTGGAGAGAGATTCACAACTGATAACTTAACACACACTAATGATAGGCAAGAGGCCCAGCAGTTTGAATAGAACTCTTGAACAGGAAACTAGGGTTCGATTCCTGCAAGCACCTCTAATTTTCAAAGTTATGCGCCTAATAGAAGTTAATTGATCAAACTAATTAAACAACTAGACAACTTGCTTTGGTGAACGAAATCATTGTGATAAAGCTAGCACTAAAGAGAGTTCTCCATAAAGTTGTTACATGTGTTAGGAGTCCACCAATCCGCACTTGACCGGTGGAATTATGGCTTGTACTTCTCACATTGTGAGAGTAGACCCGAGTCCAGCAGTAGGACAGCAGCAATGACAATGACCTGCGTTTATCAACGGTGTCGTGGAGTCGCGTGGCGTCGTTGGTGGCAGCGTCGGCCACGGCCAGCAAGTCCTTGGCCTGCGCCGATAGCGCGCGCTCGGTGGCCTGCTGCTTCGAGACCAGATGCTGACTTTCTTCGTAGTGAAGCTTCGTGGTGTTTAGGATCTGAGGAAAAATAACATGTGTGGTAGTATAAATAAATGTTACACTCAATCTACCGTACCTACACGCACCTTTTACACTTTCAGGCAATAATTACTGAGCCGTTCAGAATGAATTTTGCCACAAACACAGATTACAGTCCGGAATAACACTAGAGCATTTTTTGTAAACATACGGCGAAATCGCTCGCAATTTATTCATGCAATTTGAAATCGACTTTTTAAACGAATTATACTAATAATTATACTTTAACATTATAAAGAAAGACGATAGGTGAAACTAATATTTTGGGAGGAATGAGAGGAGTAAAATACTACATCGACAAAGCCTACTACAGCGGATGGTTAAAGACCTTCAAAAAATTTATAAATTTAACTTAAACTTAATATTTCAACGCTTTATACATGTGAACTCACATTGCATGTGTTAGCAAGATCATTCTTGGTCGCTCCGAGTTGGTTCACAGTGTGAGCCAGTTGCTCCTCCCGCTGCCTCAACTGCTGGCCCAGCTCTTCAAAGACATTCTGCATCCGATCTCGTTCCTCCTCCATAGCCCTTTTCTTCAGCAACAACTCTTGGATCTCCTTACGCTGCTCCTCTTGTTTCATCGTCATCTCCGCGAACGTCTCGTTTGCAAGGAACACGCCTGAATTAATGAGAATGTTTAATAACATCAGCTCAAACAGTGCTTATGACTGAGGATGACTAGATGCTGCTCCAATGTGAATAGTTTAACGAATAAGAGAGCAAACCAAGCGTAGGCAATGTTTTATGCGAACCAAACATTTACGATAAGACCTAACGACTGCTATTTGACGATAACTACTGGAAACCACGGAATGCTTTCAAAATGCAGACGCGTTCGTGAAATTTTTACCGCTTGCAGTCACCCATCCACTTTTCGCACGCAATTAATGTTGCAAACTTCCAGATCACTTGCAAATGGATACAACACATTAGGTTATAGCTTTAACCCATTCGTAGCTCAATATTGAGCGTGGTTTATTGTCATAACTGAGAAACCTAGATCATAAAATAAAAAAAATATATATACATGTGTTCTTTATGTAGGAAAAAGTTACCATTCTTATCCCGAGCAGCTTGCAAATCCCGCTTGAGCCTATCAATCTCCTCAGCGTACTCCTTTAGTATCGCCTTCTTAGTCATCTTCTGGTTAACTTCAGGCTTGTTCTGTATATTCTTGGCTCTGTTGGCGTACTCTAGAGTGCTCATCGTCTCTTCCAGGTCCTTGTGACCTGGTGATATTGTGGCAATGATGGATGTCTTGGTCCGGCCCCCGAGAGACTCTTGCAGGATGCGGGTCAGTTTTGATTCTCTGTGAAAAACATATCACTGACGTGAGATATCGTGTTATTAAATACATAAAATTTACTTTAAATTGGGTTAGGATAAAAAATGGCTTTTCTAGAAGTTTATTAGAATTTATACTGAATGGATTAGTATAATAAAATATGGAATAATGCTCACACAATAGCAAATTTCATGTACTTAGTAATAATATATCGATAATTCATCCACTAAAGACGCGAAATGGGGTGTAAGCATTAATATCCTTACTTCTTTTTTAGAATATATAAATCTGCAATTGAACTCACAGGTTCACCTAGTATAAATTTAGTCATAGTTTCATGCAACTTAAAAACTAAAATTATTAATCAAATTAATTAATAATTAATTTGACTGCATTTTTAAACGTTCATTACTTCATAATGTTTTAGTGAGTACACTAATTTTGATGATCCTTCTTTTATTCGAAAACTGCTGTTTGTCAAATATTTAGCGACAGTTGACAACTCATTTTACTTGTCGATATAATTCGAAATCAAGTTTATAAAGAATCATAACATCAGTTAACAAGTCTCACCTGTAAGGAATGTGAGGGTGTCTCTCAACCAAAGCGGTGATAACCCTGCCGAGAGTAAGCAGCGACTGGTTGATATTAACACACTCCCTGGCCCTCTCCCGCTTGGCTGGGTTGTCGCTGCCAGCCTTGCTGATGTTCTCCGAGCCAGCCAGGTCCACCAGATTCAACTTGCCTATTTTCACCAGCTCCTCACCCTCCGGACTGTTCTCTTTCATGTGGACCACGATCGTGAATACTGTATGCGAACGGCTGAAAAGAAAAAGTACAAGAATGGTTTTTTTTGTGAAAAAAATTGGAAATTCTACTAATATTATAGATGTGAAGGTGTGTGAGGATGGGTGGACGGATGGATGGATGTATAGATGCTTGTTCTTTTCAAACCGTCAGTCGAACAATAGTAGTTGAATACGATGCATGTACAGAGTCTACAGATAAATTGAGGTTGTGACTTAACCCGCAACTCATTTATTCACGGCATAATCTTCACGTTCGTTACATAACAACTATCGAAGAAACGTACCTCACAATATTACTGGTAAATACCCACAAAGTTATCTGTAGATTATGGATGCAAATACGAATATTGAAAGCTGCTGATATGTTGAAGTGCCTACAACTTAAACATACAATTATTAACTACCAAAACAGATACATTGTACTAATGTTAGAAACAAGAATTAAATTAAACCTTTAATGAAACAACTTACATCTAATTAACTACACAACAAACAAACAAATACTCTTTATTGTGCACATAAGGAAAAACAGTACAAAAGTAATTTCAAGAATATGTTTGTGACACTAAAGGCGATCTTATCGCTAAACAGCGATTTCTTCCAAACAACCTTTGTGTAGAAATATTGATAAGAGATGAAATATTTTAAATGCAAACGGGTACTCACGATATGTTTATTACTATACCGATATTTCGGCCCAGTTGCACGTGTCATGGTCACAGCAAGACTGCGGAGGCGGTATAATAATAAACAAATCATGAGTACCCATTTGTATTTAAAATATTTAGTATCCTTGACGATATTAGTCTAAAAAGAGATTATATTTAAATATACACAGATTACCCACACAACACAATGATATTATAGGGCAACCTAACTATTTTTACCCCTAACTATTAAATACTAAAACATATGCATGTTTCCTCAATATAACACTGCAAGGAAGCCTTTGACAAACCATGACAAAAAACGCGATTAAAATTAGTAGTAAAAATTGTAGTGAATAAAAACCTACTAAAACTACTAATATTTGTTAAACATGTAGGTGTAACATCATTTATTTCCTGGTATTTCTGTATAATATACTGAGGAAACAAACAAACTCTATCAATAAAATATATCTATCATTCAAACTTACGAAGGATATCTTGGCTTGTCAAAAGCTTTGCCACTGCAATGTTAAACAACCTTTATTTTACATGGGAGTAAACCTCTGATATTACTACTAAATTCTCTTATAGAAATAAATTAAGGAGTTCCTTGGAGTTATTCTTTTGAGACCACCTTCAAACGTGTGAAAGCTATGTCTCTTTGATTGATGAAAACCAACTTCACATAAAAAATTCATATGACTTCGCATCATTGACCCACAACTGAGCAAAGTGGAAATCGCAATGTAATACAAATTTGGGTTAGTAAAGTTAGTGAACATTTTGCCTTATAACTGGCTGATGAAAGTACATAATTGAGTCCATACCTTGACTGTGCATTCATGAGAGTGGATGCAACCTTCTTCCGTTCTTGTCCCTGTGCCATAATCTTGTAAACCTCCGTCTTATTGTATACCTGAAAACAATAGACATATACAAATTTAAATCTCAGCCTGAATTTTACGCTATAGAAGTTTTTTAATAGTACAGTACCAAATTTCAATGTAACTTCGAAGAAAATTTTCGTTTTAATCTCATGAAACATTAAATCTTACAAATAGAATACACATAATATCCAGAAGTATTTTCCAAAGTATCCCAAATTCAAATCAACTTTTCTGTTCATTTTAATTAATTATATTATTTCCTACTACTACTATAGCCTGTAGTCTAGTGTTCATTCTAATTGATCAACCAAGCAAGTTAGGAAGATGGGTGATCAATGGTGGCAAAAAATTCGAAAGCGCTTCCCAGTAGTCATCTCCATTTAAAATTTGTCAGAGGCCTTGGTGCGGTATAAAAACAACTGATACATGTGTTAACCACTAACCCCTCCACCATGTACCCTGTATGACCCTGCCTCTGTCTTGAGAGAGCCGTGCTCAGTAGTGGGCTGGGTTGAATACTAACCGTGATCTCTTCCAAGCCATTGACAATATTAGATCCCTTCCTGGTGACATCCTCATAAATCCTCAGCTTGGAGTTGTCTTCAGATGAGGAGAGCAGATCAAACAACTCCTCATTATACAGTTCAAGGTAAGACACCCGCACTGTGTACTCTGTGTTTGATATACGGAGCTCATCAAACAGTTGACTCAAGGCTCGGGGTATGATGCCGGCTAAGGGATCCTGGAGGTACATAAGATTTTATAGCCTGAAGAACTTATTATAAATTTTGTTAAGTATTTATTGATTGTGAAAAATCTGTGAAATTACAGAGAATTCTAATGAGATAGTTTTAATTAGTAATGGACTAGGGAAAATACAACAAATAAATAGTGTAAAATGGAATTAATAATTTCTAATGATTTTGTTAGTAATTAAGTGAAATGCATTGTACAGAGCATGTTATACCCATAGATTTCATAATATAGATGCATCACACACAGAAACTCAGATGAAAGATGAAAAGATATCAACAAATACTCACACTCTGCCAAGTGGTCTCATTGCCAGAGTTTTCCCCAACCATAGTGTGGGTCTTGCCTGTGCCAGTCTGGCCATATGCAAAAACCGTACAGTTGTAGCCCTGCAGAACTTCCTCAATCAGAGGGCTCACCACTTCCTGGTACACTTCCACCTGGAATAATTATTATTGTAAATTAAAAAAAAAACAGTATTACACTTATATCTGTACATGAATACTAGGTTAATTTCATGCTGTTATGAGTCACCTGATGATAAGTGGTGATGGTGATCCCATTACCAAGGACAACAGCAATACTGATCTGGTATTACCAAGCATTCAAGCAACTCTGGCATTTGTTGGTTAGGTAAGGAGTGATCTCAGTTCTCCAATTAATTTAAATCAAAAACAAGTCTCTCTGTATAGAGTTTTACCTGTTTAGACGAGGGTGGAAAAGCACGATCGAATGTGAACCTCTTGGTGAGACAGGTCTGCTGTGATTGGCGGATGACTACCTCACGTCCATTCACAACTTCAACAACACCCAGCGATTTGATGTCTCGTTCTCGTTGATTTAGTGGTCTGGAATAAGTAATTCATCATCGGCATTGTGAACCATTACTATATCAGCATATTAGTTGCTGGATCTCCTCACACAATGAGTGGCACAGTAGTCCATCACAGTAGCCAAATATGGACTGGTGAACTGGAGACATCTTTGAAATGTTCATGTGCAGTACAGGTTTCCAAATGTGTCATCTCTTCCAAAAGCATTAGGTAATTAATTTGTAGTAAGCACATAACTGTATTTATGGGCATGCAGGATTTGAACTTAGGCCTTACTTTTAAGATACATCTAAATCACTAGCCTATTACTGCAAACATTTTAATCAGTTTGTTTTAATATTAATATGTGTGGTGTTAGTAAACCGTACACTTCATACATACATGTAATTTTGTAAACTTTGTGCATACTTCTTACTGAATTACAATAGAAGGTAATATATATATGTATATATATTTTACAATAATCTTCAATAACATCATTAAATGAAGTATCCTAAATGTTGTTTAAATACTACTCAGTAGCATGCTCAACTTCAACATACTATCAAAATAATCACAAAAGCTCTTCGCATCAAATCAATCTTAAACACACCAGGCAGCAGTAATGATAATTTCTTATTGGCAATTTCAATTATTTATACTATTTCTAAGGTAGGATAAATTCTGAACATTCATTTCTTTCACATCACCAGTCCCAGTTTGAAAAATCTAATTAGTATTAATAGGCTGCAGGCAGTGATTTCAACATTTTAAAAATTTCAAATATACAAAGTAAAACACATAAAAAATGTAGTTAGCCCGTTTTTAAGAAGGAAATTGGAATTGATATAAGCAGTAATTATGATTGTGAGATAAATTGAAGCAGAATAGTCCAGTTAGCGTTGGCCATAATATATATAATGTAATATAAGGAGGCCAGAGAGGATGTAATGATTCAACTAAGTTGTGACAATTTAATATTGGTCTAATAAATTGTATATTATACATTATTGAATGTGCCATCATCCAGTTTAATAAATTAAAATCCAAAATTTATGTTATTCCATATTACGACATGACTAATGACCCAAAATTTGAATGTTTATATATTTAAAAATATGGAGTATGTGCTCAGAATTAACTATCATGGCCAATAAGTTTTTCTGTAACTTTTTTTAAATTTCAAATTACTTCAGAGGAATTATGTTTTTTTTTTATTTAAAATTTAACGGCATTGGGCTTATGCCATACAGAGGAATAATGGATATGACTGGTAAAATAAATAAAAATCAAGGCGTTACCTCAGCCGTACAAAAACTTGGATATTTTGATTCTTGTCCTTCTCCTTCCTATATCCTTTTTCGGACGCCATATCCACAATAAAGTTTATCACAATATATCACGAAAAATATACTATTTTACAAAAAACTAGTCAATAAATTTAAATTCTCAATAGTGTTACACGTTTGTTTGGTTCATGTACGTTACAAGAAAACGTTCAAACAAAATTCAAAATTGTAATTTATTTTGTGTTGCCATATTTATTAATCTGTCATTACGTATTTTAAGGCGTGCCCATAGAGAGTGTATGTAGAGTAACTTATAATGTAATGCAGCTTACATATTGTCAAATGGTGAGGCGAATCACGAGGACGAACATGTTGCCTGGCTCGACATGTTTTTGAATAGTTATATTTGTATCGGTAGATTTGTATCAATTGTGACAGAATGAAACTGATTAAAAATGACAACATGCATGTGTATCCAAATACGAACATACAGAATATATTTACACAATTTTTGTTTCAAAATAATACTTCAAAATTAGATTTTTACATAACTTGTGCATTATAACATTAAAAAGTTTTTTAAATATTTAATGTGACGGTTTTACAACAAAACTGTGATGTTGCCATACACTGGTTTATTTATAAGTTTTGTACAGATGAGAAAAAAGGGAACGGTATCAGAGTCCCCAAATTAATGATTTTTTCCCAAATGCCCCACACGCCTAAAGAATTTCCCACCTCAAAACCACTGATGATAGAATACATTATTTTAAACAGTAACCAATATGACAAACGTTTTCCAAACACAACTCCACACGCAATGCATACGGGAAACAACCATCAAACGGTAAGTGCGTTAAATTCTCTCACTTAAATTTATACGAATGATAAACTTTTATGTTACATTCTAAATAATTTGAGTAACTATTTTATTATCCTACTAAATGCGAAAGTTTACATGTTTTTTTATTTGTTACTCCTTCACGCATAAACTGCCGAACCGATTTTCATGAAATTTGTTTCACACACATAGAGGGTAACTTGGATTAACATATAGGATAGATTTTATCCCGGAAATCCCGCGGGATTGGAATTTACGCGGGGAAAACTTCTGCGTGTATGGCTATAGCTTCTAAACAAACATATTAATATAAAACTAAAAAGTATGTCTTCCTGGAAATCCCACGGGATCGGGAGTTACACGGATAAAACTCCTACGCGTACGAAGTAACGGATTCAGCTATTAGGGAATGTATTGTTTTCCGTAAGGAACATGGGACCAAAATGGAACGAAGAATCCTTCTGCACTAATCTCCCTTTCGCTGTGTATAATGCATATATTGTGTTTCTGAGTTTGACTTACAGATGATGGCGGCACTATTAATTGGGATCATGCATTCATCCAGGTTTTTTTTTACCACTCACTAGCTATACCCGGCACGAGTTCCTACGCATTAAGTCATCAACCATGTGTTCGATATTATTTTGGAACCAAAACCTATTGCACAGAATTCTGGACAAAGTTGATAAGGAGATCGGTGTTCTATCTCTTACCATTTCAGAGTCTATATTACACAAACAAACAAACTTACATTCATTTTTATACATATGGATCATTCGATCAAAGCTGCAGGTGGCCACTAGTTATATAAATACAACTGACCCGTTTCTGTGATACGTCACTGCAATATTGTCTATTGGGCTATTGTCATATTCGGCGACTATAGACAACCACCAGCAAGCACGATGATATGCTTACGTGTGTCGTCCACATGTATGACAATCATAGAGTAACTTATACATAGGCTGACAATTAACTTGACAATGATAAAACAAAAAGATTGAGTTAAGTGGAGAATAGTGGAATTCAGACTTTACGTCCTCTTAAATGCTAAATAATTAATACAAAAGAATATGGATGATTATGGATGATTGTGTACTGATTGTGGTGATTTTAACGATTACACGATTAACAACAACAATTTCAATTCGGAAAAGAATAAAAGAGTGTCATTACATTATTCAATACATACGCCAAAAGTACGCCTTCGCTTGGCATCGGCCATAACGACCGTGCTCAAAACATTACTATTATTTCGGTCAGGCATTAATGAAATAATAATTTTCCTTATGTTTTGTATAACATTGTATAACAGAATTTATTTAATCATAAGACGTAACTTTAATCTTTAAAACCTTAAAAAAATTAATTATGGTTTAAAATTTGGAGACAAAATAGATTCTTTAGCGGTTTATCTCGGTTGTAAGTAATCGGATAAAGTTAATAAAAAAAAAGCAATTCTAAGCGCTGACGAACAGTGAGCGAGAGAGACTGCCACTGAAAGAAAAATACCAAATCCGCGCTTAAAAAGGCACCAAGCAATCGATCTCGGCTGTAATCATCAATGGCTGTTGTGAAGTCTGGTGAACGACTTCTGGTGGCATAACAAATATAAAAAGAAAGAAACAGCACCAAATTATGAAAATAAACATAACTCAATCGATATTTAAACAAAAAACTATTAAATATGTAATTACGCTAAATTAACTTCATCTACATATATCTACATATATAATAATAAAACTAACGGGGTCAATTTTGTATATTAACTGTTTTTTTTTATTTTGATGCAGAGAGGCTTTGTTGTCGATATAGAGACCAAAAGATTTTTTTTGGATTCATTGTCTCTCGGTCCGTCTCTCGGTCTGTCTGTCTGTTCGAGCTTCACGCAAAAATCACTAGACAGATTTACATGAAATTTGGCGTAGTCGTAGTTTAAAACCCGAGAATGGTTATAGGATATGTTTTATGTCAGAAAATTGTTTAGTTCCCACAGTATAACAGGTCAAAATTAGTATGACAACTCCGAAACTAATGGACCAATTTAGATGAAATTTTGTGGCTTATGTAAGGACAATGGTTATAGGATACTTTTATCTCAGCAAACTGGGGACCAACTGCCACATATGCGTCCTATTGGTACGCCCATATCCAAATTTGTACAAGTTGTATTTTTTTACCTTTAGAAATCATCTGTTATTACAATAAATAGATCACAATCTGATGAGTACTAGAACGTCTTAGATAGTAAAGTGCTCTAACCTTCTAACCCATTTATGTAAATGAAGTACAGAAATACAGTAAGAAAGTAAAAAATGAAAAGAAAGTGAAAAATCAGAAATTCTGCTAACTTCAGCTAGCTGTGTGCATAGGTAACATATAATGTAGCTGTGGATATATAATGAGCCATCGTAATATTTAATTTGCTTGGTTTTTTTTTGTAGCGCTCATAACGTTTAAATAGTTTTAGTTAATTGAAAATCTGGCATTGTAAACGTTGTAATTAATGTAACAAGTAATCACTAATTGCGTGTGGTAGGTATTCACTTTTAAAATTCCGTGTTTTTGCGGCATCGTACAAGAACAGAGATATAAAACTGGATAAATGAGCAACGTCATTATACAGATAGTTTTTGCGTCTGGCAACACTCATTACACCATTTCCTCCCGCGCTTTCTTGAAGAAAATTAAAGAGTCGCCGCATTAATTCTATCCGTATGTCGCAACGTTTTTGCGTCGGTTAGCCCGCGTTATGGCGGGATCGTTCGCTTTTTGCCCGGGACGAGAGTTGCGGAGACGCGCTTCTCAGACTCCGGCGGCTGGCAAAAAGCAGCCGTGCCGCGAACGCGGGAATTTGCGCAAAAACACCAACTCCGCTCAATAACTGGCGACGTCGATGAAATACTATGAGTTCCTTTGAGTTTTTACGGCAGAGGAGCTTTTTCCGCGCGCTATTTGCATCGGCCGCTCGCCCGCCATCTTGAAGTTTTTCCCGCCACGACTTGAACTCGAAATGATGATCGCGAGTTCCGAAAATTGCCAACCGGTAAAAACGGAGCTGATGGAATTCTTCCTGCCGAATGAGTGTAAATAAATTATAATGAAATCGCTTATCAACCCCTCCACATAACTTAATGGTTTGACGCGTAAATCAAAAGGTAACGCTGTACATATTTTTTAATAACAAAATAATATAAATTTATTTCAAAATTACCTTTAAGGCCGGTACCTATCTGTGCACTAGATTTCATTGTATCGCGGACAGCACTACTGGGATCCTATCTTGGGAATTATGACTAAAAAATCGTACTTACATTTCCAATTGGATGTAACTTAAAAAGGAAGGAACCTGAAGGGCCAAAGGGCGGGTTACCAGGCACTCCCTCTTCACCTCACCAAATCTTTGATTGAGACTTCTCTGGGAGACGTGGATCAAACAACACAAAACTATCACTGGCCTCTTGGTCTACTGGTTAGTGAACCTGACTGCGAGGCCGGAGGTCGTGTGTTGGATCCCCATCCAGAACAATCAGTTCTGTATCTGGGTATAATAAAAATATTTATGTAAGTATTTAAAATGATCACCATAGTACAAGCTAACGTTCTGTTTGGGTTCAGATGGCCGTGTGTGAGCTGTCTAAAGATATTTATTTATTTAACACCCGTGAACAATCTGTCACATAAATGCTTAACGGGAATCGAACCTGGGACGAGGCTACAACAATTGTAATGGTATGAGGGTGTCAACTTGAAAAAATTCGGTGCATTTTGTTTTGCCTGGGAGACCCCCTGCGACTTCTCAGCCTCGCAACCATCCACTGCTAGCTCCGAGCTCGACCCCCTTAGATAAATGAATTTTCTGTTTTCGTTCACGCCAAACACTAGTTCCGAATATATAAGAAAAACAGACCCAATGTATAGGAAATTGCGAACATATTTTTCTGCACCAAATTTTACTCTCATACATTCTTGAACTAGCCATTGGCATGAACGAAAACGAAAAACATTTGTCTGAAGAAGCCAGCATCTTGATTTTTTTCGCGACGAGGTTAAATACTGAGAAATGCCGCTCAACTCTTCAATATACCCGTTACGTTGCCCTTATTATTATTTTAGCCATCAGACGTATTTCAATATTAGGTTGTACCAACCAAGTTTGAATGAATCACTCTCTAGATTTGGCACTCGCACGTGTCTCGCCTCGCCTATCTTCGAGTAGACGGCCTCAAAGTTGGCATTCAATCAAACAACAAACCTTAAGTCTCCCAACAACAAATTATGGGGTTTATAATATGTATAAGGAATAAGAATATATTTCATTTTGAAGTACTTTCTAGTCTCAGCGCCCCACACCGGAGTTCGAGAAGACTTAATTAAAGATTTTAATGTTAGTGTTATTATGTATACAAATAGGTTAAGGTGTTTCCATTAGTTATTCCAGATAAGAGCTGGTCGATACCACGCTAGGAAAGTGTTCGTAATTCAGCTAATTAAATAGACACCATGCGGAGTTTTATAGCACTTTTTATATCACTTGTAAGTAGTTTCTATCTCATAACCATAGTGTTGTGGCCCAGTTGATGATATTGAATTTATGTTAACGCGTTAATTAAGGCGTCAAAATACATACTAATTTTATTCCGTTTCATTATAATGTAAATGTTTTCAAGTCAATAGCGAACTTCTAAATTAGTGCGCTTTTACTAAATTAGTACGTTTCACCATCAAAGACTACGTCGCCACTTACCATCAGAGGGTTTCGCAGTCAAGCGCTAACTTTTTTAACAAAAAAAAAGTCAAAGTGTGTGTTTGTATGTTTGTCTGTGTTTCACGTCGATACGGAGCGATTGACATGTTTTTTGTGTGGAGTCGATGGTCTGGAGAGTGACAGGCTACTTTTAATCAACATGGTAGCATACGGGTGGAGTCGCAGGCGGGCACTAGTTATATTATAAACGCTTACATACTTATAGTTTGTACTATGAAAGCGAGCAACGGGTTCGATTCCCGGCCAGGGCTGATATTTGATAGACTAATATATATGTATTTTCGTGCGAGTTATGTATATTTGTATGCTGCATGCTACAGAGAGAATATGTGGCGTGACTTGAGTTTATTACTTATTTTAATTTAAAAAATCTCATTTCAGTGAAAATCAAAGAAAATTTAAAATTATTTAAGCCTTAAAATATCAGGTACACAGTTACATATTTTACAACTATTTTATTTTTATTTTAAAATATTAACTGTATAGAACAACATTACGATCATATTTCATATTAGTGTTGATAAAATCTGATCATAGAGTTGATACAAATGTTATAGGTCACAGTATTAATAGTTTTGATTATAGGGTTGTCCGGTTGATGTATCGATATTGGGTTAACGTACGTATATGATTCACAGGGTTATTTAATTATGTAGCACCGTAACATTGTTTATGTTCTAAAATGTTCCTACCAAAGGTTGTCCGTTAGAGGTCGCTGTCTAGCGATAAGACCGCCTTTTTTGAACGTTTGACGTTGCGTTTTATTATGCTATTTTAATTGGTTTTCTAAACATAATAATTCTAATTAAATTTATTTTATCAATTTGTAATTTTGCGTTTAAAGTATCATAGTAATGAATATGTAAGAAATAAATCTTTTTATTTATTTATTGTATTGTAGTTGTCAATCGTAACTTCGGCCGCGGATGAAAAGTTGAACAAAACTTCTCGTACTAATGTCGCGAAGGTTGGGGAAATGAATGGATGCATGTATGTTTGTTACTCATTCACGCCAAATTACCGAATAGATCAGTATACAATTTGACACAGGGATAGATTACAGCCTGAAGAAACACATACACTACTTTATATCAAGGTATCTACTACGCGGGCGAAGCCGCGGGCAGACGCTAGTAATTAATAAATAATTACCGCATTGGTGTATGCAGAATAAAAGCTATTTTATGTCCTAATTGTTTACATAGTCTATCTGCGTGTCATGCCATCTTAAGCTTTACAACGGTCAGCGCTTGAAAGTAATTATTTACAAAAATACCAAATTCACAAACACATTCATAAACTTTCTCATTTATAAATATTACATAGTAAGAATGCTTTCACAATGTTTTATATCGCTTTATTATTGCTTTTTTAATGTATTTTTTTTTATTTATTAAGACATTTCACAGGCCAGCTAGTCTAGTGGTTAGCGAACCTGACTGCTACACCGAAGGTCGTGGATTCGATTCCCAACCAGGTCAAACTTTTCTGTGATGAGCAGGAATGTTTGTTCTGTGTGTCTGAGTATAAATATCTATGTATGCATGTATTTAATATATGTATGTTTATCAGTTGTCTGATCATCGTAGTTCAAGCTAACGCTTAGTTTGGGGTCTGATGACCGTGTGTGAGTTGTCCAAAATTTATTTATTTATTTAGACCTAACTTTACAAGAATAACAAACTTCATTAGTCTAGGAATATACATTATAATTATTTACATAAATAGGTTTATGAAATCCCCATCGATAGAAGGACTAGTTTTCGTCTCACATATTATCAATTTATCGATACTAAGACACCACTATACATTACGTAAATTTGCAACTAGATAATTTGATACTATGTCCGCGGTATTAACACAGGCCGAACGAGTAGAGGTGAGATTAGCAATGAAAATGTAGCGATGTGTTCTGAGGCTGGGCGAGGCTGTGGCGAGCGTGAGAAAATACTCCTTCGAGAGTGTGTCTCTGCTGTGGAGCCACACGGACAGCGGCTTGGCGGGGACAACGTGTGTTCGAGACACATTTCAGTAGACTTCTTTTTGGTGTTTGTATATGTAATAAATAAAATTATAAACATGTAATAGTATTCACTTTTGAAATAATATGACACCAATGACTTACCATTGTCAACATTAGAAGATTATGTAATTTTAGAAATACGTAATCTAAGGCTCTCCAACAACAATTATCTACTTTAAGGATATGATACTAAGAATTCTTATTTGAAGGTAGTTGTCACTAATTAGAATCTAACACGAACATTCTTTCCCAGTGGGAATTGGACATTATAACAGATACTAAGTAGTTTTCATTATAATATACAGTATTTATCCATTAAGACATAGTTGTATCTTAGCAACACAAGTTTGTAAAAACAAATTTTCCAGTAAGAATATAGGTACTTATATAAACTCATAATAAATTTAGTGGAGTGTATTTAGGTCTAGTAGGTATATTTATACCCAAAATTTTTTTAAAGCATAGGCTTTGGAAGACAGGAGAAATCGGCGCGTTTACGTGAGATCCGGAAGCCTCCCCAGTTTGCGCCGAGTACTGCGAGAGGGTTTTAGTGAGTAAGAATTCCACATCACCCGTATTTGGGTATCTTAAAGAAGATTTCCCCCACAAAATAAAAAGGCTTTGGAAGGTAGAAGGTAAGGGAGATGGTGACGTAATGCATAAAAAAAATTACCTTTGTTACTCTGGCATAAAAAACTAAACGCAGTAAAAGACATATCGCGATATCTTTTCAATTTATTTTAAATATCGAATTCCATAAACTAAAACTGAAAAAATAGTCGATTATAGATGTTTAAAGTTTACAAAACCGTAGATGAGAACCGATTTTCCTTTCACACATTTCCCGAGCCAATCCGCTGGTTTCGCGGCCTTGGTTTTTCTGTTAATAATATCCAACGGACTGTTAAGGCAGTGTAGGTTTTTCTTCAAGCCGGTGAAAGGTTGCAGCACTGGCTAGCTAGAAATATGATAGTACAACGGTACCGGTACTGTGGGAACGATCTGATGTCAGCTTTTTGTGAAATTCTAAGGAAAAACGCGATTGAACTGAGTTTCCCGGCGAGAAATTAAAATCAGGAAGCAAGTGAGGTCAGTTGTCACCAGTCGTGAGTCGGTTGTTGCCAGGTTGGTGCCTACAACACAAGCTTTTATTTTTTTCACCTGTCCCAATGGCTGTCTGTTTTAAAATTGTTCGAGTAAATTAAATATTAATTTCCCAGTATCTCAATGACCTGAAAATTGACCTAATTTTGTAAATTTTCATGAAATAAATGTGATACATTTAGTGAATTCTTGTTTTCAGTAGGATCGGAATACAATCAAAACAGAACGGTTTCAGAACAGTTACCAGTAATTGCATATTATTCCAGGTTTCACTGGGATGACGTATACGTTTATATATTAGACAGATTAAGGCAGAGAGATGGCAGAGAGAGACCTTGGCAGAGAGATACATTATAGTTTGGAATAACACATAGGCTTTTTAACACCACAACAAAGTCGAAGCCTCGGGCAGGACTAGTAAATAAATAAAAAACAATTTTCGAAAATATTTAAAAACACAATCTTTAATTATAGATGCATAATATAAAGAAACACACAAAATTTCGTAACTGTATTGTTAACCGTTGAGGAGTTCCCTTGTCTGGAGCCAATCCTGAACGTAATATCAGGCTTGTCATAAAAATGTATTGTCATCAGGCTGGAAGCCTTATTCAAAATTTCAGCTCCCTAGTGTAAGAGGAAGTGACTCTAATTAAACTTGCAACATTTGAAAGTTGTTGTCTCGTTTAGGCTTCCAGGTTCTAATTTTACAAGAAGTTTTCAGTGAACACATTTTAAGAAAAGGATAAGAATAATGAATTTTATACACTTTACGTAATAGTCGAATTTATAAAGCAAGAATTAAATAATTTGTAATATAACGTGATAGAGATATTTAACTAGCTGACCCGACAAACATAGTCCAGGACTAGCCACCGAGTTCGATATTCAAATTCTGTGCTAAAATCCCTCTGTACTACAAAACTTGCAAATATTAATGAAATTGTTAACGGTTCATTGTTACAGCGTGACAAAGAGAAATAGAAATGCATTGTTTACTTATACTCGTTGCAAATTCGATCTGGAATTTTACTGTACCAAATTGTCACGTTTGTATGGTAAAAATTCCAGATTGAAATTGTACCAAGTATACACAGTTCACCTAAAAGTATAAGAATGTATATACATATGTACAGTTTCACCTAGAAGTATTTATTGTCACAGATTGTTGGTACATATAATATATGATTTATTATATTTATATATATATTAATGTTTGCATTTTATTTATTTCAATAGCCCCATTTTGAAAGCGACGATATAAATTTAATTTCTGTGGTCGTTTTATTTATTTTTAATATTAATGAATGAATTGTGCCGAGGAGTTTCTTACGCCGTTTGTTCTCCTCTACATTATGGTATCTTTCCGAAACGGTGGTTTACAAAAATTTACGTCCATAAGTGTATTGAAAATACCTCCTCTCAACCCGGCCCATTATTGAGCACGGGTCTCTTCTTTGAATGAGATGGTTAAAGCCATAGTCCACCACGCTGGCCAAGTGCGGATTGGCAGACTTCTCTCACCTTTGAATTTTGTAAACTCCCCGGCATGCAGATTTCCTCACGATGTTTTCCTTCACCGTTATGGCGAATGACATTTTAAATGCTAAAACCGCACATAACTCCGAAAAGTTAGAAGTGCGCGCCCTGGGATTCGAAGCCAGACCCCCGAGTAGGAGGCCGAATTCTTAACCACTAGGCTATCACTGCATTCAAAATTACTACATGAAATAAATGATTTTTGACTTTTTTTTAATAAAACTACCTGTGATAGTATAGTGAAATAAATAATATGACTTTGAATATTACGTACATTTTTTATTTTCATACACAGTACATACGGTGGATGCATCAGGAGCCACGCTGCATTTAAAAACTTTTGGGTCACTGTGCTATCACTTCGTTGTGACATTACATTATTTAAATAATAAAAAAATGTTTTTAAGTTTTTTGTTGATAGAGAGAGTCGTTAAGGACTGAACAGGTGTGTAAGAGACTTATAAAAAATCCAGGTAAGTCAGCTTTGAACACGTGTGGCTGAGGTTCCGTAAGTACTATAAAAATTCTAGTACATGTTTATAATAAATTTTAATTTGATTTTTTTTTGTAATTGGCTTTGGATGGTTAGCTCAATATGAACAATGATTAAAGTAATTTTGATATTACTTCCACGATAATCCTGTGAATGAACATATGGGTGAATGAACCTTTCTTAGTCCTTCATGCAAAAAGTCCTATACCGATCCGAGTGAAATTTTCCACAGCGATAGATGGTCTGGAATAACACAGGCCCTTGCCTATCTACCACACGTTGCAATATTGAATAATGGTAATTCAATCTTAAATGAGTCTCACTCTAACAGTTATAGTCTGCCAACTATCAAAATCCGCTGGTTGCAAGGAACGTCGACATCAGGCATCAGAACCAGCGTCCTGCCACAAGGGTTTCACTTTACATCAAGCGGAACCCTCATTAAAAATAAATACCGCGTGCTGTATCCATTTACATGTACAGAGACCGTATCGTTTGCATGACTGCATATTCAAAGGTGAAGTTTTTGTAAGTTTCGTAACGAGTCCTCGCAACGCACACTACCGCTAGATGTCGCTACGTTCAGAGAATTTCTTAATTTAAATGTTGAGGGTAACTGAACGAGGTTAAATGTCTCGAGTTTGTTTCTATAGCAAAAAATTTAATATACCTTTTGTATAGAAGTCTATTATTTTGCCCTACCTTGTCATATGTTAATAAAAATAAACTTTGTACACTTTTTTACGAATATAAGGCGTACGGTAGAGCATGAATTATGGCACAGTTAAAGTTCAAGTGGAGAAGGAGTGCAAGACACTAATATTTTATGGAGTACTTAAATTCATTCGTATTATTCTGCTTCAGTACTGTTATCTTTTTCTTGGTGTAAAGAGTAATAAATAAAATAAATAAATATATTAATATCTGTATTACATACGCACACATACGAATTTCAGTCTGTTCAATTTGAATCATCTCCAACCCATTGAAATAAGGCCGACATCAGACTGTTCTTGAGCTATATTGACTAATTTAACTACAATGTTCTAAACCTGACAATAACTTGTACTGGCACAAAACAAAAAAAATATTACACAAAAACTAAATCGCCTCCGATCGTCCGTTCGTGCCGAAATCAAATTAAAAATGATAATCAGTTGCAAAAGCTTAATTCGCATTGCTTCGAAAGCGGTCCGCTTCTCAGAAACGGCGTTAAAAAATATAAAATGGCCGCCGACAACGGTACCGGATGATTTGCAAAAACTACCCACGTTTGAACACAAATATAGGTTACGAGCCCTCGGCTTTCTTTAGCCAATTTAATTGCGACACGAATACTTTCCGAGTGATGTAAAAAGTATATTTTCATGTTTTCTTAATTATCCCGTGATGAAAGCAAAGGAATATTTATGTTTACGGTAGGTGAAAACGATATCATTAAGAATTAAATGTCGAATTTGTACACAGATTCTGTACTAAGGGACAATTTAAGTAATCATAAAGGACTCTGTGTTGTGAGTAACTTGAATTCTTGGTGATATTTTCGGTCATATCTACATAATAATACGTTGTTCAGCCTTATAAACAATAAACTTTTTTCCTATGTTAATATGTGTATATAGCAAAACGAGCTGAGCACGCAAACGTTTCGCCATATAAACTATTAACTGTTATCTTCTTTCCTGGAGGATACAGCTGATTCCCAGAATTTAAAATATCTTATAACCTTCAATATAACCTCCTATAACCTTCCTCAGTAAAAAACCCTTTAAAACATAAAAATATTTTTTCAGCTCAGAGTAAAACTACCTGAGATTAATACGTTCGAACTATT